>APFE030751239.1:0-18407 GCA_000404065.3 Pinus taeda | reverse complement strand
GATAGATCTTTATTCTCTATCTATCAACATGAAATTTAAAGGATGAATGAATGAAGATTAAACTATTTGACCATCATGGATTGTGGCATTTTTGACAAGTTGCACACAATATTATTTTGCAAAGTAAAGTAAAAGGAGTGGCATTTGAATTTGCACACTTTCATGTTCTATTTTTATCTCTTTTGTGGGGTTCATATGTTTTACTTTTTTTATCTTTTTTTTTTTTTGCCTTTTGATTATTCTTTTAGGACATACCCTCTTTACATTTTTTAATTTTAATATGGGAAAACATTTTGAAGAAAGAAAAAGTATGCACAATATTACAAAACTAACCATATCCAATTCAAAATTATGAATCCTATTATAATAGGACCCTAACAGTTGGCACAAAAATTTACTGCTGAGATGGTCTTTATCCTCTAGCCTGTCTGAGAACCCTATATCTAGTCACTCAAATAGATCAGCCTAGAAAAATATTCTGGAATGTATATATGTGGGGAAAAATAATCACAGATTTCTACGAGAGTCGATTCCAAGAAACCTTGAGACCATGTGTGTTCAAAAGGATTCGATCTGATGACATTGTGAGATTATTATTTTTTGGTACAAGTGGATTTGTGCCTCGTTCATGAAGTTTTTGGCAAGAGTTTTGGAAAAAAGAATCCCCGATTCCCCGTGGCCTCCAAACCCACCAGAGCAAGCATTCATTCTTCAAGATTTCCTTGTTTTTGCAACATTAAATACGATAAATTACCAGTTCAAATAGTTGTGGTTCCTCTCGTTTCTATCAATTATCCTACCCTTTATGTCCATAACTTGGTGATGAGCTTTCATCTAGAGCATTCTGAGTTACTGTAGATTTCCAATAATTCTTGCCTCGGGGTTTCGAATCCACAAATAGAGATTACAATTTACATAGGATTTCAGGGTTGAAACTGTGGTATGAACTTGGGAAAATTCTTGGCTCCTCTAGACCCAGAGGGAGCCCATGAGAGGCTGGTTTTGTTTCACAATGGGTACATTTCTATTGGGAAAAACTTGGCCAGAGATTGGAAAGCAGGTCCTCATCTTCACTCAAACGTATAGGTGGAGCCTGACCTGAGGTTCGTTTTTCTATTTGATGATGAGCATGAGTGTAGTTTGTAAGTCTTGATGATTTAGGGCAATATTTTTCAACCAATTTTTAGCTACAAGTTTAGCCACAACATGAATTCCAGATCACAGTTGGTGCTTTGACTCTTAGTTCTCACCTCATGTATTCATCCATATATATTTCATTTTTTATTGTTAAAATAAACACTAAGAAACTACAACCTAGGATTAGCACTCGGTCTCATCCCTTCGAAACTGATATCATCCTAGTAGGTTAAACAATGTCGCTAATGGAACCCTAGTCGATGATTCACTCTGATTTCACTATGTTTACTTCACCAATGAAATCGAAATCAATGACTTGCACCAACTATCTTCCCATTGAGACCTATTCCATACATTAGGTTAGACCACAACTAGAATGGAACCATTATGGATGGCTTAACATAGTAGATGTCAACCTCAATGGTGGATCATTTTCCACCTCAAAAGCAAATCAAAATCAACATGTTGTGATTTCCCTTTAAAACTAATGGCATCCATGTGGGGCCTACAACATACATATTGAAACCTTGGTAGATGACCTAATAGTCCATAAATGTAATGATGAACAAGTACCCTATTGGAATTGGTCCATTATTTCACTTTCCATTTGCCTGGCAAATATTGGTTCAATACCATTGGCAGTCTGACTATGTTCTCTTCTATTTCTATGTTTTTTGTAGATCCTTTCATGTTGCTCTAAATTATAGATCCACTGAACTGCTGCAAATTATCAATTTTTTAAATAGAGAAATGCAGGATTCTGATAAATGGGAGCCTTATATTTCGACTAATAAGAGATAAAATCTTAAGGAAAATATAAAAAATAGCAAAATGAAAAAGTGTGATGATGGGAATCTTGTATTTCTTCTATTTGGATATTATATACATAGAGCTTTGTATAATTTGAGTTTTTATAATTGTATAATTTGACTTATGCATATTTATAATTTTAGATACATGGAACATGATAGGAAAAGCAGTCAAGTACACCTTTGTTTGGGGACGAAATGTGCTATTTTGAAAATAATTAATACAATTAATAAATTTTGTTATTATCTGAATGTGCATTTTCAGATTTCACCATATTGTTTATTTGATGTGTCATAATGTGATATTTTGTACTTGCCATCTAGTTTTAGAAATTTAATTTATTTAATAAAAATAAATTTGATTGAAAGAAAGGCCACATTAATATATGTCTTTCTTATTGAAATTAAGACCAACCCTCAAATTTGATCCCTGATCCCATATCATAAGATTGATGTAGATATATTGATCAATATTGTTTGGCTACTATTTACAGACATGGCTTCACATACATATAATGTAATATGTCTAATTTTATTTTAATTTTTTTTTATGCTATGAATGCATCCACAATAGCTGACATTGTGATGAAAATACAAAGGCCTCGAGAGAAAGCATCAAAAAGATAAAAATTATATATATAAAGAAATATATTTTTAATTATAAGACGTAGATTTTTTTTCATTTATAATCTTATTCATAAATAAAATAACAGAAAACAAATCTCAATTTTGGATGGGAATTTTAGTTTTTAAAATACCTTCAAATGGAAAATGAAATTTAGAAACTTTAATTTTCTACTAAATTGAACTTTTATAAAACATATAAAGTAATATGTTAAGTTTTACACATTATTTCATAAATAAAATGATATTCTCAAACAAGTTCAAAATTGATCATCATTGCTCTTCAAGAGCTCTCTAGCGTATAAGTAGAAGGGCATAAATTTATTTCTCATGCAAATGAAAATTAAAATAAAATAGTTGTCAAATTTAAAATGAAAATTGTTTTGCAACGAAACTTTTCATAATATGCTTTACTTGTCATTATTTTTATATATTTTTTTTTGTTAGTTATTTTTCTATATATTATGACAATTAAAAAAAAATGTTAACAATTTTTCTCCATATCATGATAGTTCAGAAAAAAAATATTATCATTTTGATAGAATGGAATGCTACTATTATTGAGATCTTGCATGCATATACCACCTATTTATTAACATATCATCTTAGTATTGGGCATTGAAGATAAAAAGCTTTAGATGTGGTGAACCTTTTTGCTACTCATTGAGGATAAACGATTCCAATTCAAATAAACTCCCCACCTTGTTGTTGCTTGGATTTACAAATGGTACATACCAATTTTCCATGGAACCACTCGAAAATATTTTTATTTTTTTATATATAATACTCACTAAGCACCCACGGGGGATTTGAACTAGTGACCTATCGTAAGGAGTGCCTTAACAGTGCACCCATTCACCGTCAATCCAAACCCCGTGGGCTAGAAAATATTTTTATTACTTACTCCACTTGTTTTTATTTACTTCCTTGCTTGCATTTACTACTTGGTCTACTTGCCTGGATTTATGAATATTACATGCATATTTTCTTTATGCCTACTTAATATGAAGACATGACAATGAGCATTAGGGATCCAACTTGAGCCAACACAAGTTTGATTCCTTATTATCAGAAATTCAAAGTTGAATAAATAATATTCAATTTAAACATTTTTTTTTGGAATAAATATAATGTTAATTTTGTGTTCTTTTACATGGTGTTCTGCAGTCATAATGCACATGTGCACCAATGATTAGGTCTATAATTCTTATGGAAAAATATTCTTGTAAGCTATATTTCTTTTATGGAAAATTTTGTTTTTGGAGATTTTAAATTTTGTTGGGGGTTGTGGGGGTTTGCATTGCACTAATATCATGAAACAATACTATATTTTGATTTCTTTTAAAAAACTCACTTCAATTGTTTTAAAGATTGGACCAATTACCTTATAAAAAATAAGAGCATTTCATTGTATTCGAGGAATGACATCCAATAGATGGAATAGTAAATGGTCCTATTGAATTCTTTTCATATGATTTCTATTTAGATTGTAATAATAGTGAACCAATGTCATTTATGTGTACACATTGAAGTGAGTTCTAATATATAAATAATATCTTTTTTTGAATTATTCACAATAACATAGTAAGACGTATGATGTGTGAGGCATGCATGCAATTTTTAAATTATTTTTTATTTTCATATGAAAAAATATATAATTTAACTTATCAATATTTAAAAGTTAAAAATGAAGTTAACTCTTATATATTTAATTTTAATCACTGTTATCCAATAAAATACTAATATTTTTCTTGCTTAGTTATCATGTACCTTATTGGAGCGAATTACTTTATAAAAAGTAGGGAATGTATTTTCAAAAGCATATACAATACAATATAGGGAAATCTCTGCATGCAATACACCTATCTATTTGGAAAAGCTCCATGTAGATCCAATTGTGCTTGAACAAGCCCATGCCCTCATACACCGGCGCTATGAAGGAAAGAGCATATGAGAGAGAAACTAAGATAGGAGAGGGAGGAGAAGTCACTAGCAAAATACCCAGTAGGCGGGGGTAGTAAATCCAGCTCCATAGCAACTAGATTCAATTCCATGCCGAGATCTTACTATCAAGCTATAAGTAGTAGATGTAGTTATAGCATATGCTTATCCAAATACAATTGATCAGGGACCAAGTGCTCACAGAAATGAATTCAACAATGAAACGATTCTTCTTACTAAGCTTCTCGGCAAGATGGGACGGACGTGGTTACTGTAGTGGAGACAACATGTTGATTTGGCTACTTGTGAACAATTGAGCTAAGAGAATTATCTTTATATGCACAATTTCACTTGAAAGCTTGCCACTTATATCACTAATGTAGAGATTTCCAATGCAAATTATGGTAAGCCTACATCCACTCCCCCCATTGGATAAGCCCCTCAATTCTGCTATGCTTTAACAAGACCCTTTCCTTATTTCTCAAGGAAGAATATAGGGCTTCCTTTGTCACCGCTTTTGACGCTTTTGATAGGGATGGGTAGGACTCAAGAGGCTTAATTAATCTAATGAATAACTACAACATGGTAATAATTTCCCCTATGTTTGCTTACCTATATTAGTTGCTAATTATATAAATGTAACCTACACACTCTATGCCCTATCCCTCTCGTAATTGAGGTTAATAGTTTGTTTCCTAAAATCCACCTCAATATCCCCATAGTTTTATCTCATTTGTATTTGGATTTATTCATTAGCATACCTCTAACATGGCATAAGCAACTAATTGTTTAGTCAATGCTGGTTTGCAGGTCTCACCATGTATAATTTTCCCGGCTCACTGCATAGCTTTGATTTTTATATACAATGTTCACTTAGTAATGGTGGAAGGAAATTCTCCTTTAAGGGGGTTGGAAATCCTTAATATTAAAGGTCTTGGAGAGGTTAGGCCATCATATTATCCAAATGAATTCTCTAAAGAAAAGATGTTAGGTCGAAAAAGTGTACATGTTGTCTAGTGCCTCTAGAGGATGTTGAGAAAGTTAAGAGTGTTTAGAAAAACATTGTAGCCATAGGATCCATGCAGTTTAAACTCATCCCCATGGAGATGAAGGGCACAACAACTACCTAATGCACTAACCCTTGCTTCAAACTACTTCACCTTCTTCGCCCCATCTAATAAGAAGGGTTTAGATATTGATAAAAATATCATCGTGTTGATGAAAAGCAGTCAAACTAAGTTAGAATTGGTTAGAATCCAAGCGAATTTTGTCTCAGAATCAAGAATCAAGATGAAGAAACGATCAAGTACAATCACTTGAAATATGACATCAAGGAGACCCCTAGACTATGTAAGCATCTATGTGCTCATTTAGTATGAATTCTGCCCTCACGCAATTTTTTTCACTAATTTTTAAAATTACAATTCTACCACGGTTTCCTACAAAATGAATATATTCTATACATTTGAATTGCATATGTACGGAATTGTGGAATAAATAAATTAAATAATTAAATAATTCAATAAATTTAGCATTTTGGATTGTTTTGAAATATATAACCAAGATTTCCATTACAAAAGCTTCACATTATTGCACTCTTCCTTCTAACCTAGGCTGCAAGGCCATGCATTTTTTTGTTGTTCAACAATTTTATGGCAAATTGTACTTGCCAAATAGAAAAAACTTGGCAATATTATGATTTTTGGGGTTGTATAAATATTGATGCCAATCCATTTTATAGACATTTCACTATATTCTTGTCTGGAAAGTCTCCTTGCTTCATGATTAGTTAAGGAGATGTTGTTTCTTCTCTCACATATAATATTCACAATCAGACAAGAGTCTCGTCAAGGGTGATGCAACTCCTTTTGAAGTGGAGGCAATTAAACACTGACAAATGAACTCAAATAATATGCAATTAAGAAGGATTCCATTATTTCTCTCATTGTAGGTCTGAGTGGAGATGCCAAAGGAAATGAGGCATCTTCAGCATCAAAACCCTTGTCATTCAAAGATGTCCTTAAGCCAGGTTCCAGTTTCGATCCCTCTAAGGCTCTTTCAGGACATGATTTTGTAGTGGAGCATTCAACAGTCACCCCAACACTTTAGATGAATGAGTTTTTTACTAAGATCAAGATCATGGATTATCAAAGAGGTGTGGTTATTTTTCGGTTCAATGGATTCTAGCCTTAGGCTACCACCCTCGAGGCTTGGGTTCATCAGAACTGGACCTAGAACTTGGATATGTTATTTTATTCCAAAGGATATTTTGTGGTTGTCTTCAAGGACGTTGAAGATAAGGTTTTTGACTAGGGACCTTGGAACTGGGGTTGTGCAAGTCTTTCAATTCAACCATGGTTTCTGGAGTTCAACCCCTTTCCATGAAGTCTTTGGCTACTCTGGTATGGGTACGACTCCCAAACTTACCCCTCTAGTGGATTAGGCTAGACTTCGAAGCTATTGGAAGCACATTAGGTCATTTCGTCAAATTTGACAATGAAATATTAGAAAACAGTTTCATCTCATTTGTCCACATTTGTGTGGAATCAGATTTAAGTGAGTGACTGCCGGATAAAATCATTCTTAAATGGGATGGAGAGGAGTATATTCAACCATTGCACTACAAAAACACCACTTTTAGATGCAAATTTTGTCATTTTCTAGGGCATCTCCAAAATGCATGCCCTACCTCAAAAGAGTTGTCCAATTCCCTAGAGCCGAGAAAATCCAATTGTTGCTGGAGGGATTAGAAGGCACCATCTAATGCAAATAATGCAACAAGACAAAAGAAGGACTAATCTCAGCGATAGAAGAAAACTACTGAAACCTTGGCTTCTTAAGATCTCGTGCAACCCCCTGAGGATTCGCCTCATCTTTTTGTTGAGGAGAATCCTCTAACTAAGGAGAATGAAGGAGTAACAACTTTAATCGTGCCTGCAATTAGTAGGTAGAAGTACTCCCATGAGTCTGACCATTCAGATAGTGACAAAGAGATCTCGAGCTCTAATAAGTCGTTAGCGATGGAGATTTCTCAAGAAAATGAGGATTTGGCCTTATCTCTAGTTGTAACCGACAACTCTGCAGGCTAGGTAGATGTATGTAAAAGAAAGCATAAAAGAGAAAAACCCTTGAACAATTATGGTGTGTGATACCATAGATGTTGAAGAATTTTTTTCAAGTGTATGACTTCCTGATGTAACTTGTTTTTCTTATATAATAGAATTCAATTTATTAAAAGAAACATACATCTTATAGACAAAATAAATGACACATGTTATAAAGAAAATAAATTATATATGTAGTATTGTTATTAGTCTTTTAAACAACTATATATTGGGAAATACCTATGGCATAGACATAATAGCAATATGTAAAAAGATTGTTTTCTAGGTTAATATTGCCTATCATGTACATTAATGCCATATTTTGTAGAGTATGGTAGAATTTCAAATATTATTGGATTGATTGGTTGTTTCACACAAGTTTTGTGGTGCAGCGTCACAATGGCTTCTTCCATTCAATTTATCCATTGCTCCAATTTGACAAAAAAGGTGTTTTTTGCAGCCCAAGAACAAAGTTTCTTTTGGAGTCCACTAGAAAATATAAGTAAGGTATATATAAATCTTTCATTTCATTCTTAAAAATAGGAAACAAAATCTTTCATCTCATGTCTAAAAATGATTAGAAAAAAAAATGAAGGGAACATAATATTTCATCTCATGCTAGCCTCGAGGGTTAACTCAATTAGTCGATTCCTTGTCGTTAAAGAACCTTTGCTATTAAGAGGTCACATATTCAATTCTCTTGACACTCTCAAGGTGAGGCTCTGTGGTTGAGTCGACAAGAAGTAATCCCTTCATGTGGATCTGTCTGGTAAAAATATTATGTGGATGTGGCGAGCACTGATCTTCGAAGTCGATGAACCACAGTGAAAAAAAAACTTCTCATTCTTAAAAATGAAAAAAGTAAAAAATAATGACACTTAGTCCTTAGGTAAGATATTACCCCAATTAATCAAATTCGAGATTACCTGGATTACCTCAATTAATAGTTAGTTTATTAAGATGGTTTTTGGTAATAATCACACCAAAATTCATTTGTCGACGTGTTTCGAACCAACAAGTGTAGTTCATCGTTAGGGTAAGATGAAGAATCATATCAAGGCAACAAGTTAAATAGAGAGATTGACCAAGGAAACAGCTACAAGGGACTGAGCAACAACTACATTTGACTAGACCAAGAGACAAGGAAAGGAATAATAATAATTTGATCAATTAATTAAATAGTTAGTTTATTAAATAAATTCATTACTATTTTTATTGTAACAAATAAATCTGTTTATAGTTAGCTAAATTGTTTTAACAAACTTAAACTCAGAACCTAAAAAAATCTTCTTTAATACTTTATATCTAATTAAATTATCCAATAATATGTATAAAACTAGTTAGTTAATTAGTTAACTTTATTCTAAGATTATTGATTTAATATTTGTTATATTTAACTAATTTGTTTTAAGGAACTAAAAGTGAGAACTTGAAACCTAAAAAATACTTTAAATTACATGTATTATTATAGGACTATTAATAATTAGCTAGTTAATTAGTTAATATGAATCTAAGTATATTTATTTATTTATTTACATGGTATATGTAACTAAATAAGTAATAAAATAAGGGTTAGTTCTATGAAATATTTATGGGATAAATTGTTTATAAATAATTAAATTACATATTAAATTTATTTATGTTCATTTACCAAAGGTATTATGGAATAAATAGAGAATAATCATAAAAGTTTATTAATTAACCTACTAATTAGTTAATAAGTGTATTTAAATTTTAGATATATAATGAAAATAAAAACTAGGTAAATGTAAAAACTATTTTAGAACAAAAACCAAAAAATTTAATCTAATAAAATGAAAAAGAGGGAAGCTTTATAAACCTACACGAACTAATATTAGCAATATTAATTAAATAAAAAGAAGGAAGCTTTATAAACCTACACGAACTAATATTAACAATATTAATTAAATAAAATTTAAATAGAACCCAAGGAAAAATCAAAACACTAGCCAGGGGAATAAAGGGAAATTAAACCGTCTAAAAAACAGATAAAAAAAGGTCAAAATAGAACCAAAAGGGGGGAAAAGGAATGGGAGTTGTCTATAATGCGACTTTTTGGAGATTCCGGTGACGGAATCCGGCGGAAGAAATGAGGTTAAATCTGGATTTTTAGCAGTTAAAATGGTTTTTTAACTGCATATTTGGATTCAGCGCACTTAAAAACCCCTGGGAGCCATTGATTGTGCAAAAACTAGCTATTAAACTTGGGATTCCAATGAATTGCTGCTGGATTTTGACCTGAAAAATCCGCCGGAAAGGCTTTCAAAAAATCGCGTTATAGACTACTGCAAAAGGAATATCTCCACCAATAAGTATTATCATTATATTGTAATTTTGTATGCAAACGAATAGTTCCTCCCTTATATAGATCCGAACGAGTTCATTGTTGACCATCTGCGTAAAATCCACCGTGTGGGGTTCATTGTTGACCATCTGCGTAAAATCCACCATGTGGGGCTCATTTCCAAGGTGGATTTATGGTGCGATTGGTGCACTTGGTGGATTTATGGTGCGTTTGGTGGATGTAATGAAGCGCGTTTCGAGCAATGGACCACACCGTGTGGGGTTCATTGTTGACCATCTGCGTAAAATCCACGCGGTGGATGTTTCGTGTGGGTTTCATTGTGGATGCCACTTGGGATATTTTTTTTAGTTGTCTATAATGAGACTTTTTGAAAGCTTTTCCGGTGGGTTTTTCCGGTCAAAATCAGGTAGCAATTTATTGGAATCGCAAGTTTGATAGCTAGTTTCTGCAATCAAAGCGTCCCAGGGGTTTTTGAGGGTGCTGAATCCAAATATGCAGTTAAAAAACCAATTTAACTGCAACAAATCAAGATTTAGCCTCGATTTCTTCCGCAGGATTCCGTCACCAGAATCTCCAGAAAGTCGCATTATAGACAACTCCTATTTTTTAGTGAATCATAATGAGTTATTTTGAGTGTGAACAACAATGTTTCCACAACAATGATCATTACCTCCAAATATTCACTGTTCTAGAGAGCAAGAGCCGACAGAATAATACAAAATTTTATCAAGGGAAGAAAAACAGTTCAGTAAGACTACGAAAAATTTTCAAGGTAAACTAACTAATAGTGTTAATGGCGCTAATGTCTATGGTAAATTGACATAAAGAAAAAGCAAGCACATGGGTCGGCATATTGAAAGTGGTGGTGATGATGAAGAACTATTGTTCCCCTCAATTGATGTAAAGCATGTGCTTTCACTTGACTTTCCATTATGTACGTACATTATTTTCCCGCGGAGGAAGAATTGCTTGGATTTTTCTTTTATTTTTAGCCACTTAAATTGACGTTTAGCAGCATAATGTACGTACATAATGGAAAGTCAATGAAAGCACATGCTTTACATCACCACCACTACTATTGTTCCTTGAAAATTTTCCGTAGTCTTACTGAACTGTTTTTCTTCCCTTAATAAAATTTTGTATTATTCTGTCCGCTCTTGCTCTCTAGAACAGTGAATATTTGGAGGTAATGATCATTGTTGTGGAAACATTGTTGTTCACACCCAAAATAACTCATTATGATTCACTAAAAAAGACATCAATTCAAAAGAAAAATCGATGGCGTGCGACTCTACTTTAGGGAAAGCGTCCTAGGCGTGGCATCGACGAAGCTGGTCAACAATGAACCCATGTCATCGAGTTCTTGATAAAAGCAATTTCTTGCAAGCAATCCCGTGTGATTTCGTCAATGGGGTTGTTTTGTTGGCCATTAGATATAGCATTAATTGCGGTGAAAGACTTGAAATTCGATGTCGCAGGAAGATCGGACTACACATTGCTCATCATCGAGTGCTTGATAAAAGCAATTTCTTACCAACAATCCTACGTAATTCCATCAATGGAGTTGTTTTGTTGGCCATTAGATATAGCATGCTTAAAACGAAAATGTCTGATTATCGATGTTGAGTAAAACTGCCATGAATTCTCTTCCTAATTTGGTTCAAATGGCACTGAATTCAAATATTTTATTTTTGCACTGGATTCAAAATTTTTACTGTTAAATTTTGCAAAAATGCATTAATTATATTTCTTAATATTTTAAAATCATAGCATGCTAAAGTATACTAACATCGCAAAAATGTATTAATTTTATTTCTTAATATTTTAAAATCATAGCATGCTAAAGTATACTAACATCACAGGTTTTTTTGTGTGTAAAGTTGTGCAAATTCAATACAAAAGAAAATAAGGGTAATACACTTTACTTTTGATTAATTGATTAAAATAATGTGGGGTCCACGTTTTGTCCTTATTTGAAAATGCTATATTTTTACAATTGTCTTGGCAATATGTTGTTATTCTAATTTTCGGACACACTTCGTCCACACATCCACACTCAGCACAACGAAATCCACCTCCACATAATTTCCTTCATTAATCCTCAACACTCCGCACAAGTCCTCTGCAAGAAGCTTAGATTGATACCATCCATTCCACCCTGAACATGGTCTGAGATAATGGTTCTCGCGATATAATTGTGTGAATTGCGGAATGTAGATTTTTCGAAACAAGTTAATTGTGCTGAGGGCGGAGAACCTCCACACTCCACAGAATGAGCTTCTTTTACGCTTCGAATAAAATATTGAATTGATGCTTGTCAACATTATAAAAGTACCTCCGCACAACCAATTGGGATAAAAACTAGTTTATTGTATTTAGATTTAATTGAGTTATGTATAAAATTATTACATTTTATAGTTGAATTGTACAAATACATTTTACAAAATATGGTGATGTGAGAGCCATCAACATTGACGCATTAGGTTCAACTAAGATGTAGAGCTTTCTTGGGTACGTGGAGCTCCGCACCAACCGCACCATGAATTTCTTCACGCCTTATTTTATCTAATAAATGCAACTTATTTAATTGAAGAGCATAATATTTGTACGTTAGTTACCTCAATACCCAATGTGCATACACTATTAGAGTTTCACAAACACATTAATTACTAAAATAAGTTATTCATGAATTATGTCGAAGACGTTCTTTAGGGGCGTGTTACTCTCGAAAATTCTGTCATCTATCCATAGCCTATAAGAACATGGCACGTGTACGCATGTCATTTGATAGTAAAACTCCTGTAAGAACATGTCGCGTGTACGCCAATTGTCCCATCGTTGGTAACATTCTGTCCCATGTGATTGACATGCTTGAGAACTCATGTGATCTCAGCTCATACAAGTGTTGCCAGTGACAAGATACCTGATTTTCTCAAAGATGGAAGCGATAGATAGTGGAAGGGAAGGAAGAGCTAATGGTGGAGGAGCGATACAAAGCTTTTTGCATTGTAAGGCGATAAAGCTAGATGCTTGTAGGAATTCGACGAACGGGTGGTTGGCAATAAGATTCCAGAGGGCTTCATGTTATTAAGTAGAACTTTCCAAGTGGGGCACAGAGTAACCACTGAGGAGTTTCACGAGATTAAAATAGAATCGACAGGAGGATCCTGGTAAGGGAAGCCTGAGGCTGGCGGTCTGAGTAGATTCTTATTGCCCATTACTGACAGTTGGCTAGAGAGAAAGCTGTAATTGGGAAAAGAAAACGTTTAGGTGACGAGCGTATTATGGATTTTTCTTATTTATAAAGATTACTTTTGTTTTGGAACTAAGTGTGTGCAATGGGTATGATGGATGATCCAAAATGGATCCAATAACTTTCTAAGTTTTCATAAACCCTTTTAAAAATCATACCCAAGGCCAAAAATCCTTTAAAAGATCAAAATTATCGTAAGAGGGACACCCTTAGCTGGGCGGAGAAACACTATCGGGAGGCCCAAAACCCGTGAAAACGGAGAAAAATGAGCTATGGGAGGCGGAATAGTGGAACACACAGTAGCCATTGAATCTGGCTAATCAACGGTCCAGATCCGATCGACGGATCGCTATCGGCGGTGGCTATCGGTGCTTATCGGCAGAGACCACATAGAGGTTGCGACTACGATCGGCGGGGAACTCAAGAGCGATGTGCTAGCGATTGGCGGGGTCAGCGAGGACCGTCGATCAAGCGCTTAGATTGACGGCCCACGTCACATCGCCAGTTCACAATCGACAAATCCAAAGGAATGGGGGTATGTGTATATGCATATATGCAACCCGATGGACGAACCCGATAAGATTATAAGCCAGATTGCAGGGATTTTGAAGTCCGCCAAACACCAATTTTAATGTATTTTCGCAGTTTCGTTTGCTAAACGAAATGCGAAGGGAAAAGCGCCGATGCGATAAGCTGGACCCGAAAGGGTACCTTAAGGCTATTACATATAATTTCAAGTTCGGGGAAGAGCCATCTCCAATGCATTTTCACAATTTTAATATATTTACGAAACAGAGGGACAAAGCCATTGCGATAAGCAACAATGACCAATAGGTGGACCCGATGGGAGAATAGGGTGGATTTAAGGACTTTTGAAGTCTGATATATCATGTTTTTGGCGGATTTTCCCTGTTTTGTGCATATTTCTCTATGTTAATAAAAAACGACTGCGTTTGGGAATCCAAAGGATTTCAAGGATCCCAGGCACTCTTACGTTGCGGAATCGGTGGCCACCTCCCCTTCAGGTGTTATGCCATACTTGGGAAACACTGGAAGAGGGATTCAAGCAGACAAAGACCTGGGAGATTGAAGGACGAGGAGTCGAAACGAACATGCAACCCAAAATGGCTTTAAAGCCACAAACAAAGAGCGAACAAGGCAAGCAGTATTGAGGGCAATGTTGCAAGCAAGTGTTGAGACAGAGTTAGAATAGAGACTGAGAGCTTGAGGGAGTATGTGTACTCAGAGGAAGCTTGAGGGGTTCAAGTGAAGCTCTTGTAATTGCATTTGTTGTGTGTGAGGCTCAAACTGAGCATACTATTGTAAAAACTCTGTTTGAAGACTTAATAGAGAGACCACCACTGAAGGTTGGACCAGGAGATGTAGCGTAGGAGAATTGGGTGAACTCCTTATTAAACCTGTTGTTTTTTTATGTGTTTGTCTATTACAGATCTTTTACTGCTTTAAAGTCTATGTATTTCACAATCTAATTGATCCATTGCATAAAATAACATAGGTACATCCATGCACATGAGTCTGTAATACCTAATTAATTGTCTTAGATCTCATTTTCAGATCAAGTGGTATCAAAGCTTTAGGTTGCTAAGGTTAGACAAGCTTGTGCTGGATTGTTGAATGCTAACTAGGTCAAAGCTCAAATTAGGAGAAGGAGAACTGGTTGAAGCTAACCCAGAAATAGGAAGAGTCTACCATAGGGAGAAGATGGCAGAAGAAACTCCCTTGGAATCAGATTCTTAGTTCATGGACAGCTTCCTGACCATGAGAGCCATGGTAGAAGAGATGTATAGAGAATTTAAGAAAGGTAGAGGTGAAAATTCTTCAATCTCCAAACAAGACAAAGGAATAGAAGAATCCCTTTGAGATGGCCATTCTGAAGGCAAAGGGAAAGGAAAAGAGGCTCCTCTATCCACACCTCCTAATAGCCCTGAAAATAAAAAGAAAACATCTTTGATTAAATTAGATGTTAAATTTGATTTTCCAATATATGATGGAGAGTTGAATGTAGAGAAGCTAGATAATTGCATTAGACAGATTGATGTGTATTGCAGGGTACAGAATATTGATTCAGACAGAAGTAAAATTCAGCTAGCCAGCCTATGCCTTGGAGGAACTACCTTGGTATGGTGGGAAGGCAGGACACAAGCTCACTTGAAGAAGCATGGTAAAATTCTTTTTGTCTGGAGTGAATTTGTTTCTGCAATTAAAAAACAATTTTATCCACTAGCTTATATGCAGCAAGCTATGATGAGTTGTCAAACTCTTCGCCAATTAAAAAGGCAAAGTGTACAAAGCTACACCCAAGAATTTAGAAAAAGAGCTTTGATTCTAGGCATTTCTTTAGACTGACCTAAAACTTTGCTGAAGTATATAGGTGGTCTACACAGTTATTTGAGACATACCATTCTCATGTTTAACCCTACTAGCATAGATGAGGTATCTGTTCAGGCTACACATCTAGAGGCTAGAGGCAAGAATGTGATGCCAGAGATTGGGGGATCATCAAAACCCACTGCAAGCAAGAACAAGGAAAAGAGGAAGCAGAAGTGGAAAGAGAGGAAGGCAAATGTTGTACAGAAGGCCAAACCTTCATGCACTCACTACAAGAAGGATGGACATGATGATGAACATTTCTGGTCTTTGCATCCGGAGTTGAAACCCAAGAAATTCTATGGCAAGAAGAAGAAGGTTGCTGCTATTGTACAGAAAGATTTGGGGTCAAACTCAGGTGATGAAACAACAATTGCAGCCACAGGTATAAAAGGTAAAGATTCTAAAGCATCTACTAGTAATTCTACACAAACTATTGATAGTGAAGAGTATGAGAGGAAAAGACATGATCTTTTTCATACTAGAGTTATTTCCAGGCATCAAAAGATTGATACTTTGTTTGGTATTGGCTCACAAGTAAACTTATTTTCTAAAGCAATTGTGAAAAAGCTGGGATTACTAACCACACCTCACAAGAAGCCATATCCATTGGGTTGGGTATGTGATAAAGAAAAGCTACAAGTGACTAGACAATGTAAACTTAGGTTTGCCATTGGTTCAGCATTTGTAGATGAGGTTGAATTAGCTGTAATTCCCTTGGATATATGTGGAATTGTTTTAGGAAGTCCTTACTTCTATGATAGAAAAGCAATTTTCTATAGAGCAGAAAATAAGTATCAACTGGTTAAATATGGAATAGAATATATTGTAAGAGCTCACAAACTCAAAAATAATTATACTCTCATAAAATCAGGGCAGATGAAAAGGATTGTAAATTCATGCAAGCAATTTTTATTGATGGTTGTAAAGGAAAAGAAACCTGATAAAACCAATATATTTGAGGGTTGTGATGCTAAACAGAAAGATGATTTAGAAAAAGTTGTTTCAGAATATGATATCTTATTTCAAGAACCAAAAGGTCTGCCACCCAAAAGGGAAATTGTACATGATATTAATTTGCAGTAAGATGCTCCATTGCCTAACATCAGAATGTACAGTTTATCCGCTTTAGAGAATGCAGAAATCAAGAAGTAGGTACAGGAGCTGCTTGAGAAAGGGTTCATAAGACCAAGCACATCACCATGTGAATCTCCAATCGTGTTGGTGAGAAAGAAGGATGGTTCATGGAGGATGTGCATTGATTACCGAGCATTGAACAAAATAACGATCAAGAATCGTTATCCCCTTCCTCACATAGATGATCTATTGGATCAACTAAAAGAAGTTGTTTACTTTTCCAAGTTGGACCTACGTAGTGGTTACCATCAGGTCAGAGTAGCAGAGTAAGATCCATGGAAGACTGCTTTCAAAACAAAGCAAGAGCTATATGAATGGCTAGTTATGCTGTTTGGCTTGACTAATGCTCCTGCCACTTTCATGAGGGTTATGAATGATGTACTCAAGCCTTTTATTGATGATTTTGTAATTGTATATTTGGATGATATTCTTGTATTTAGTAAAACATGGGAAGAACATTTGCAGCATGTAAAGAAAACTCTAGATGTTTTGAAAAAGGAAAATCTCTATGTTAAATTATCAAAATGTGAATTTGGTAAAATATCTTTGAATTATTTGGGTCATATTGTAGGGGGTGGTGAATTGAAGATAGATCCCTCTAAGGTTGCAGTCATTGTAAACTGGCCTAAACCCAAGTCTGCTACAGAAGTTAGAAACTTCCTAGGAGCAGCACAATATTGGAGAAAGTTTATTGCTAACTTTTCCTTAATTGCAGCTCCCTTACATACTTTGACGGGATTGATCAAGGTGTTTCAGTGGGGAGGCAAACAGCAGAAAGCCTTCGACACCTTGAAAGAAAAAATTAGTACAACACCAGAACTAGCATTGCCAAATCTTCAACAACCATTTGAGATCGAAACAGATGCCAGTGATTATTCCATGGGAGCAGTGTTGATGCAACATGGTAAACCCATATGCTACCATTTTGAGACTTTTAAATCTGTAGTAGTTAATTATCCTACATATGATAAAGAAGTGTATGCATTAGTCCAAAGTGTGAAGCAGTGGAAACATTACTTAATGGGCAAAGAAACAAAATACATACTGATCATCAGCCACTTCAGTACTTGCACTCACAAACTAAATTGTAGCAATCAAGACACTATAGGTGGATGGGTTTCCTACAACAAATTCATTTAGTCATAAGATATAAAAAGGGCATACACAATAAAGTTGCAGATATGTTGTCTAGACCATTCATAAATGCATCTACTATACTTAAGCATAACTCAGTAATGCATGAAAGCTATATTGAGCAATATGCTTAAGATATATACTTTAAAGATGTATATGCAGCTTTAAGTGATGGCAAAAAAGTAGAAGAATTGGATTACTATATTAAGGACCAACTCTTGTATCATTTCTGAAAGCTATGCATTCCACAAACAAAAAGAGTTAACATAATTAAGGAAGCACATACTTCTCTGATATCAGGTCATTTTGGTGTAAGTAAAACAATTGCACAACTACAAAGATACTGCTATTGGCCAAAAATGCGTGACACAGTTTCTAGATATGTGAGAGGGTGTACCATGTGATCCAGGTGGATATTGGTGGCCACCTGCCAAGTCCATCTGGACCCCCATCATTGTCTCTTTCAACATTTTCAATTTCCTTAATTATAGCACAACTTACTATTTTTAGCAGTTTTTTCGGGTCCTGAACTTCCGGAGCCGTTTTGAGGCCCT
>APFE030751235.1:0-10598 GCA_000404065.3 Pinus taeda | reverse complement strand
TATGCCCTTAAGACATCTCCTGCTCATTGCCCCTAAAAATAGCCCTTTTTGCATTAGCGCTGGTGCCCTGTGTTATGGCCGCGCCAATGGGGAAAATCCTAAAGAAAGGGTGCGCCATTGGCGCTCTGTCTCAGAGTCGCAATCGCGCCAACCCGTTTGGGAAAAATTCTTAACCACTCAAACCTCCGAAGTTTCTATCCACCTCATTCACCAAACTGATTCCAAGTTGAGTGAGGATGGTTTGGCTTTGAATCTCCTTGGATGGAAAGTTGTTTGCCACCATTCCATGGAAGTTTCCAAGTGATGAAGCCAAATCCATGATTGTGGGGGATTGACCTTATCTCTTCCTTCTCATCTATAAAAGCTTGTTCCCATGGCTTGGACAAGCTAGTTCGAGTTCTGGTTCTGATAGCTTAGACTCTTGTGGCAATACTTGTGCTGAAAGGAAGACATCAAAAGGTTGGAGTTGCAAGGAGCCTTCTTTGTATCCATAAGGCTTTTCCTAAGTAAGGAGACTTTGTCACTGAAGAGAGAGAGAGCTTGTCCCTCACCCCTTCAAGCTTTTGCAAGACTTGTGTCGCTAAGCACCCAGCCAAAGGAGGACTTGATGGCAGGACGCTGGTTGTATTCTCCTTTGTTGAATTATAAATAATAGATGACTATCATTACAGTTCCATTCTCGTTGTACTTGTAATGGTTGATGTTGAACTATATCCTTCCTGACTGATGTATAATTGCATATATTAGATTTCACGCTTGTGTTTGTGTTTGTTCTCTTTGTGTGCAGGTGTCCATCCACGTGGATAGTGGAGGATCGTGACCGGCCAAGGCAAAGGAACGCGAGCGCCATCTCTCCTACGAACTAAAGCGTTGGATCTCAAGTAGGTATTCATCATCTACTCTTTATTTGCAATTAGGAATTTACGTGATAGCATTGTTTGATTGTTGCTAGACCCATTCTGGGCTAGTAGGGATCGCCTCTATCCGTAGAGGGGATTTACCTCTCCAACAATTTGGCGACTCCACTGGGGAGTTTAGCTTGTTGTCTTGATTTGTAAACTTAGACGAAGTCTGAAACACGGCCAGATAGCCTTCGAAACACTATTGCTTTGTGGTAGTGAAGTAGATCAAATCCGCTTCAGTCGATCTCCGGTTTGGCTTAGAAACTAAACAACTTGGAGTTTGTCTTGTCTCTTTGGTTTTTCCTTGATTGCTTGCTTAGATAAGCCTCCGGATCGAATTTCTTGCTACCCCTGTACTTTTTGACTTGCTTTAAGCTTATGACCCAAGCCCTGGACTCCGTATTTTTCTTTTGAAATTAGCAAGCTTTGTTAGCGCGCTTTTTTCCTTTACAGTCGCGCTAGTGGCCCTTGTTGCTAACTGACAACACGCGCCAATCACTGGTTAGCGCGAGTTGCGGCCTGACAGTCGCGCCAGGCCGTGTAGTTTTTGGTCCACTTGTTTTGCTTGCTGTCTGAGCTTGGATTTGCTTGTTGCCACCTCTTTTTCAGTTGCTGGAGTGTGCTTAAGCCTTGTTTGACTGGTTTGCAACCTTTGTCCTCCGGGTGTTTTCCTCTTTCCATCGATTTCACACCTCAACCCTAGGGCATCTAGTGGCCGTGTGTGTCGAGCCTCCCGTGGGAGTTTTGGGTTCTTTGATTGTCCAGTTAACCTTGTGATTTCTTTTCGCATTTTCTTCAGTGATTGTTGAAGTATTTTTGAGTGATTTCCGAACAACTTGCTCTTGTTTGCTTGGATTTCATTCTAGCTTTGTTTGGGCTTAGATCACATAGCTCTTGCGAAGCCTTGTTTTCCTTTCGATTTGGAGAACTTTTTTTTTTTTTTAGTGTCTTGGGATTTCATTAAGTCTTCATTGGGTGAATTTGCTTCTTTGCTTAGTGTTGTTACCTTTCGAAATTCGTTCTAGTGCATTGTGCTTGTAGAAAGGAATCAAATAATCTCTTTTGCATTTAATAGCAAATGAAATAGAACTTTTCGTTATTTGCGTTATTGAAAAGAAAAAGTTTTGTTTATTTTCCATTAGCTGCATTAGGTTGTTTGGTTGATTGAGCTCGTTTTGTTTGATTGAAACTCTTAACCTTCTTGTAGTTAGTATTCATCGAACGAAAATGGCTTTCTTTCGCATGTAGCTTGCATCTAGGAATTTGTGGAAGATTACATACGGTAGGGCCTTAAACCGAAACTTAACTAAAAGACCAACCATAAAATAAACCGAATTTACTTAAAAACGCATTGGAACATAACGCAAACATTCTAGAGGTCTAGGCTAGAGACGTGCTCCGGCGTCGTTAAACCTGATAGGTCATCTTGTTTCGCAATTAAGGGTTTGGGGTGCATTCCTCCTAGTGTTTGATTCAATTGTGCGGTCTAGCACGGATGTTGGGCTCCACGTTACCGTCGCGTATATTATGGGAACTCCACTTAGGTTTGCATCCTTTGATCCATAGGAAGCCCGTCGGTCTGCCCGCCTTACCAAGCCCGTACGCACCGAACACAAACATTCGGAAGATTGACTTGCAGTACGGAAAGTCCTTGGTTTTTCATACGATTGCCAAAGGGTGTTTTAATAAGCGTTTTATGGGATTTTCTGGTGGGTAAACCCCTTTTCCCCTAGTTTTTCTCCAGAGCAGTCACTTTTTTTTTGATCCTTTTCGGACTCTGTAAAAGAAAAGGCTCTATAGAGCATTTGTCACTTCGGGCTCTCAAAACATTCGAAGGCGACTAGAGTCACCTTTTGTCCTTTTCTCGACTCTTAAAACATGAAAAGGTCAAGTTGTGTCCTGGTGTCATAAAATTTATTCGGCTACGATAACATTTACCTTGGTAGATCTTGTGTGCGTTTAGTTTTGAGTAGGGTCTCTTATCGTTAGTTTGCTTAGGGTCTTTGTTTGATCATCCTGGCGGATCCATCAACTCCATCTCCTGTCCCAAGTGAACAAGGGTCTCCATCTTCTACTGCCCTTGAGACACCGGTTTGTGATGCTCTTCCCATTGTTCGGAGCATCCAACCGTTGAATTCTCGAGCTCCAAAGGACGAATTCTACGAATTTTCTTGGAACCCTGTTTGGGAGCCCTCTGAAGAGGATTTTCTCGCCACTCCTGTCGGTGTCCCATCTCCGATGGCTTCTTCCGATATGGGCGACACATCTCCTGTGTCGAGTGGGCCGTCCGTCATGTCGAGTATTGATACTCCCATTTCGGCTACATACCCAATCATCTCTATGCCCTACACCGTTACACCTTTGGGTATCACGGTGCCGGCGCGCTATAGATCTTTGAGGGATGCTATGAACTCTGCAGCTTGCTCTTCTGTGTGGGATCAAAACATCGTCCCTACCACGGGACAATTTGTTTCCCAAGTTCACCATACTGCTGTTACAGCAGTCCCAACCAACCCGACCATCTGTGTCGCATCGTCAACTCCAGTTGTTAGTGCCGTTACAGCATCATCCGCTGTCACTTCTGCTGCAGGCCCATCTCGAGGTCCAGAACAAAGTGGTCAATCGACACATACTGCTAGAGTTGTGCACCCCGCAAGTGGTGCTCCTTCTGCTTCCGATCATATGACGGCAGAGGAGGCATATTTTCAGTACTTGCGTAATGTCCAGAGCCTAGATGGGCAAGGCCCGTATTATGATCCTGAGAATCATTACTTGTATACCTCCTTGCCTGAAGAGCCTTATGTTGAGGCCTCCGTTCCATTGAACGTGGCTTGGGGTACCACCGGGTATGGTGGTGGCCAGTACCATCAGAGTCAAGGACAACAAGGACCACCCTACCAGGGTCAACAGCCTAACTCGCAGCCTAATCATGGGCAGCAGTATTCTGGCCAGAATTACCCAGGTCAATAGGGAGGCCCACAAGGACAACCCAGTCAGGGACAACCTTTGGTCTCTAGTGGTCCATCTTTTACATATCTTAGGCAACCTTCTGGAAACCCGGGACAACCCAAAGCTCAACAAGGACAACCCGGTACCCAACAAGGCTACCCTTCGGGGCAACCTTATGGGAACCAGGGACAACCTTATGGTCAGCAAGGTCAACCCGGAAACCAGCAGGGAAACCCTTCTGGGCAAGGGGGTCAGCCTTACATACAGCAAGGCCAGCCTACCGCTCAGCAACCATCTGGTCAACAAGGACAATCCTCGGTTGTGCAAGGGCAGCCCCTCGCTCAGCAAGCTCGACCTTCTGGGCGAACGGGGCCATCTCAGATCCGACCAGGACAACCTTCCAGCCAGACGGCCCAGCATGCAGGCGAGTACCAATCCCGGCCTCCTTATTCAGGTGGGTATCAATCCTAGCATCCGTATTCAGGTGGGTATCAATCCCAGCCTCCGTATTTAGGTGGGTATCAATCCCAACCTCCTTACTCCGGCGGGTATCAATCCCAAACTCCTTACTCGGGCAGTTATCAATCCCAGCCTCCTTATTCGGGCGGGTATCAATCCCAGCCTCCTTATTCAGGCGGGTATCAATCCCAGCCTCCTTATTCAGGTGGGTATCAAGCCCAGCCTCCTTATTCGGGTGGGTACCAATCCCGACCCCCGCATTCAGGTGGGTATCAATCCCAATCTGGTCATCAAATTCCGCCTGGTTCTCAGGCTCAGTACGGATACCAGCAACCCCAGGGGCAAAATCAATATACCCCGTACCAAAATTACCAACAGCCGCAGGGTAACCCTTATCAAAATTATCAACAGCCTACTGGCCAGTATGGTAACCAATGGGGCGTTGGGGGGCAGAATCAGCAACCCGGTTCTGGAAATAACCCCTACGGTCAAAATCCTTCTGGACAAGGCCCATTTGGACCTGGCCCATCGGGACAAGGGCAATGGGGACAACTAGGAACTGGATGGAATTATGGTTCTACTTCGTATCCGGGACAAATGTCTTTTAATCCGCAGCTACCATTTCTAGCAACGTTGGAACTTCCCGATGTGTCGAAGTTGATGAATGATCCCATTCTGCACAATCCACAGTGGCCACCAGTTCCAACTAAGATACCAAGTGACTGTCCCAAATTCGATGGGAAGGCCGAGGAGGACCCTCAAGCTCATGTGATGACATATCACTTATGGTGTTCGTCAAATTCATGGCTCGATGATTCGATTCGGCTTCGCCCCTTTCAGAGGACCCTCATTGGTTCGGCAGCTAAATGGTATATTGAGTTGACCCGTGCGTCATTCCAAGATTTCAATTCGTTGGCCATGGCATTTTTGACTCATTTTCAGTTACCCATTCGGTATGAGACGGGGACTCACCTCCTTACATCTCGTAAGCAGGATATTGCTACACACATCGCCAATCATATTCATGAATGGAGAAGGCGTTGCAGGTTGATCAAGTTCTGGATACCTGATCAACTCCTCACCGACTGGTTTACGACTTCCTTTGTCCCCAAGATTGCGCGGTACATTGCCATGGGAGCCTGTGTAACTGAAGAGCAAGCGATTGCGTGCACTCAGTACCTAAACTTAGTTTATTCTCAGTCTGGTACTTTGTATGAGTACTTGCCAGACGCCCCCAGGCCTGGTACATCCAAGGCTCCGTCGAAGGCATCTGTGGATGGAGTCATTGGCTCTGTAAACCAGGCCTCTAAAAAATCATCAAATCCTGGGAAGAAAAAGTCAAGTGCATCCAACGAAAACACTTCCCGGGGTGTTGTAAATTCTGGTAACACTTCCGAGGTCAACGTCGTCCAGTCCACCACGGCGGGCAAGGCCTCGAAAGGAAGGAAAAAGGAAAAGGGGAAAGGGAAAAATAAATCCAAGCAACCCAAACAGGAATCCTCTAAACCTCCCGCCGAGGAAGGAGCTAAACGCAAACCTAAGTATCCTTGCCTCATTTGTGAGGAAGATCACTAAACTAAGGACTGCCCTAGGCGGTCCGAAGTTAGTTGTTTGTTGAAAGGTGCTCCTGGGGTCCCTGCGGTTCTGAAAGAACCCTTTCCCTCTCAGCAAACTCAAATGGTGGCTGATCCCTCTTCTTCTCCCTTCGGTTCCCAGGTCTTCATGGCTGGAACTATTCCTGTTCATGTAACAACTCGAGCGAAGGAGTATCCGTCGTCTGCCGGGAAGGAGCCAGAGGTTCCCTCAAGTGCTCCTTCGTCCAGCTCTGGTCCCCTCCATATCGAGAGACCAAGTACTGAGATGACAATCGGAACCCCTCCCAAAGGGGTACTCAGAAGATCTTATTATAATCTGAATGCTCATGCTGCCCAGCACTATAGCATCATAGAGGACTTAGCGCATGCTCCGTCAGCTATGTCCACCTTAGAGGTCCTTCAGATTTGCCCCCCCCAGAGGAAGTCCCTGCTATTGGCCATTGGTGGCATCAACCCAGCGGACTCGGATTTGATTACCTTCGACCTCAAGAGCCATGTTCCTCGACTGCCTCATCAGATCGCTTTTCTCATTCAAGTCGTCATCAATTCCAAAACGATCCATCGTACAGTCATTGATGAAGGCACATCAACCTGCATTATGTCTATCGTGTGTTGGAAAGCAATCGGGTCTCCGACTCTGAGTCAGTCTCCAACGACCTTGGAAGCATTCGATGGGAGAGAATCCTAACCTTACGGTATTCTTCAACGACTACCAATCACCTTAGAAGGGAAGACTGTGGAAGTAGAAGTTGAGGTTGTTGATGCAAATCTCACATATAACCTCCTTCTGGGCCGGAGTTGGACGTATGCCATGCGTGCTGTGGCTTCATCCCTCTTCTGTGTCATTCGTTTCCCCCATCAAGGGAAAATTGTCACGGTCGACCAACTTTCTTTCTTCGCTTCCTCTTATGAGGGAAATGTACCATTCGTTGAGCATACCTTCGTTCCATTTGAGAGTGTGGGAGTCGGGCTTTTCAAAGACCCTACCCTCATGGGTGTCTTCTCCCTCCCTCCTCTGAGCCTTGCTTCACTTGCTTTGGTTTCGGCTCACTCTGATCCTTCATTGCACTCTATTGCGACCCTCGGTCCCTCTGCCAAAGGGGGCACCGATCATCTAGCTTGTAAACCTCGCTCGGCCGGGGGGCATGGGTAGATCATCGGTGCTGTTGATCATCTTATACATCAGGCCAAGCGATGCTTACATTATCTAGGCCGGTTTTGCATCAGTACGATAAGGTGAAGCCCTGAAAAGGGCTTGACTTGAATCAAGTATCATGCGAGCTCTTTATTTTTGTACATACATACGCTTTTTAACAGTGTGTTGTGTGTGTGCGTGTTTATTTAATTTTTATCTCAATGTGCTGGCGTGATCACCGCTTATTGTGTCTTTTGCTTCTTGAATAGATGTCTGGATCACCTTATGTTAGTTTCGCTGATGGTGCTTCCCGCAGTACTCGCAATCTGTCATCTGCGGCATGGGTGATCTACGATCCTCATGGTGAGTTAGTAGATATCCAAGGAGTGTGTCTGGGTTGTACAACCAACAATGTGGCTGAATATAGTGCCGTAACTGAATTATTAGTCGAGGCGATTAACCTTGGAATCCGCTCATTGGTTGTAAACTTAGATTCACAACTTGTAGTCCACCAGCTCAACGGGAATATATATATATATATATATATAATATATATATATATATATATATATATATATATATATATACATATATATACATATATATACATATATATACATATATATACATATATATAGATATATATATATATATATATATATATATATATATATATATATATATATATATATATATATATATATATATATATATATATATATATATATATATATATCGTGTGGCACACTGAGGCGCTCAAAAAAATAGAATGTACATGTTTGGATAGAGTCTGTGTTCCCGGTACATCTGAGACACATGTCTCTGAAAATATATATATGCAGAAAATAAAGTCTAGAAGCCTAAGCATGGTGGTGCTCATGATAACACATCACTGCCCGCACCAATCATCTCAGCAGACGGTGGACGCGGGTCGGCACCCCTACTATATGCCTCTGGTAGGCAAGAGGAACATTTGCCAGTCTGGCATAACCAGGAATCCCTTGGGCAAGCCCCTCAAGATTGTGAATCAATTCCTCCCCCACTGCCGGTGGGTCGGCTGTAGGTTGGCCTCTTCGTGTTGTAGGGGATAGTTTGGCTGGTCGCTCTGGACCCACATCTGCATACATATATAATCATTATTAGAACAAGCATGTATCGAAAAAGACAAAAAAAATAGAAAACATCAAAATCAAGGAGTACATACCTAGCTCCTCCTCCCATTCCTCCACCTCTGGTAGTGGAAGGTCTGGGTCTCCCATGAAACTAGTCCCTGCATACGGCCAATCCTGGATCACGATGAACTGTCGTCGGAGCCATATGAAGAACTCAGGATGCCAAGACATCTCCTGGCCTCCTCCTCCCTTGGGCATCAGTGCTGCCCAGCGAGCCATTCTAGGCTCTTGTGGCAATGGGTCTGCCACCACAGCTCTCTGAATCTGGAACAGTGGTATTCGTTCCAGGAAGAACAATACCACAATGGAGCCATATGCAGACTGTTTCGTCTCAGCTCGCTTACAATTAGTGAGCTGCCTTTTAATGTTAGTAGTCACCGCGGCAGCCCAGTTAAAAATGGTCGGACTAAGGCATTTAGTCGCTAGGATCAGGTGGTTCTTACTGGCCTCATGGGGCGCTTGTACCCCAGCTACATGTGTGATGGTGAAAAGGATGGCTTTCAGTGTCAAATCCCGGATGGTGGTGATCAACACCTTTGCACTCTACTACCCGAATTGTGCTTCGGGGCACACTCGAGCTTTCACTTCACCAACCTTCTCCCCAGAAGGTCTACTGCCTGTCAAGATAGGAACCACCCCTCTCCACGACAATCCTGTAATGAAATACACGTCGGAGACCTCGAGCTCCAAGGTTTGATTCCGCAGACGAAACACTTGGTCGTCTACGTCCCAAGCATCGATGATAAATTGCAGCAACTCAGGTTGCGCCCGCATGGATGATGTAAGGAAGACTTTATTAAGGCTGTAGTCCCTTAGGGCGTTCGTGCACCCTTCATCCTCAATGGCTAAGGCATCAATAATGTCATGTTCTCGCTTTTTCCATACTACCACCATTTTGACCAGTTTCCTGCACCCACAAGGACAAAATTGCCTTCATTAGAACATTAGACAAATGCTAATCCAGAGAAAATTCAATTTGGATGGGCAAAAACATGGGAAAAATTGGGTTGTGCGGTTAGCACGACTGTTCTTGAAACAGTCGTGCTAATGGTGCGGCTCCCTTGGGTTTTTTACCCCATTAGCGCGGGTCCGTGCTGGATACCTGCGCCAATGGGGCGAAGCCATAATTTTGCAATTCCCCCTTGCTGGGGCCCAATTAAGAACTAAATGAATTAAAAATGGTATGAAAATGGAGCTAAGGGAAGCGCCTCTTACCTGGAACTGACGAGGTCACGAATGGTTGTCTAGATTGGTCGCAATCGCTGCCTGAAGTTTGCCTCCCAAATGGACTCTTTTCACTCTTCAAGAGGTAAAATGGTAAAAGTAATTTTAATTTTACATTTTCACCCTATTTATAATATTTTTAACTCATTTTTGGTTTAAAAAGGTTATTTTTAGGTATTTTAATGTACTTTTGGTCGAAAATGGGTTTTACGTTTACTTCTTGTGCATCGACAGGTCTCTTGCGTGGCTTCAATGGTGAAATGAGTTGTATTTTATACTTTTTCGGACTCGGTAAATACACGAAAAAGTCAATATGGAGTCATATTTTAGCTCTTTTCTGACTCACTAAACGTGAAAAGATTGCCGAGTTATTCCTCTTGACTCGTTAAAAGGAAATAAGAGGCGGTCATTTTTAATCTCTTTTCTCTGACCGTATAAAGCATGAAAAGATTGTCGGACCCTTGTTGTTTCAGGTTTGTTAATGGAAACGAAATGACGTGATATCAATCATGTTTTTACTTTTTCGGATCGATGTCACTACTTACGAAAAGTACTCCTCGGTCGTAATGACCGGGCAGTTCTTTCGAGCATAGTTTTATACTTTTTCGGGCTCGAGAGACACAACTTTACGAAAAAGGACACCCCTGGAGTTTTCTTTTCGCGGTCTTTTTCAGACTCTCTAAACATGAAAAGACACCGAGTTCTTCCTTTGTCAGACTCGTTAAAACTTAATGACATCGGATTCCGTCGAAATGACGCCCTTCAAGCATATGCTATCCCCATCAAGCTTGTCATCCAAAAATAACCGGGGTACTCGCTAGAAATGGTGGGGGAAATAAAGGAATCATAATCGTCGTCATCGGTAGTATGTCGCTCTTGAAATGGCACTGTTTGCATTCGTGTCTGGGTGGGGACATCTCATCTCGTTTCACATTTTCCTCCATGGGTTTGGGTTATCCTATTTGACCTTTCATCTGCTCATCATCTTGTCATCATGACCCTTGATCATTTGACCTCAAATAATGCCAAATTTGTCGTTGTGCCGCCGATATGTTCAAGAGAAGTTTGCCTCTGCAAGAATACTTAACCTCCCTCCGATATCTCACACAAAACATATTGTCTCTTTCTGTCTCGTGTCGATGATGTGGGAAACATTATGGCC
>APFE030751232.1:257027-288504 GCA_000404065.3 Pinus taeda | reverse complement strand
TACTTAAGCATAACTCAGTATTGCATGAAAGCTACATTGAACAATATGCTCAAGATATAGATTTTAAAGATGTATATGAAACTTTAAGTCATGGCAAACAAGTAGAAGAATTGGATTATCATGTTAAGGACCAACTCTCATATCATTTGGGAAATTTATGTATTCCTCAAACTGAAAGAGTTAACATAATCCGAGAAGCACACACTTCTCTAATATCAAGTCATTTTGGTATAAGTAAAACAGTTGCACCGCTGCAAAGGTTCTGTCATTGGCCAAGAATGCATGAAACAATTTCTAGATATATTAAAGGGTGTACCATGTGTGCAGAAAGCAAGCCCAACAATAGAAAACTAGGCTTGTACACTCCACTTCCAATTCCTTCTCATCCTTGGGAAAGTGTTTCCATGGACTTTGTTGGGGGATTGCCAAAATCTAGAAAAGGTCATGACTATTTATATGTTATTGTGGATAGGTTCAGCAAAATGTGTATTTTAATACCTTGTAATAAGCATATTACAGCTGAACAAAAAACAAAGTTGTTCTTTCAGCATGTATGGGTTCATTTTGGGTTACCCACTTCCATTGTATCTAATCTAGATTCCCGATTTGTTGGGAAGTTTTGGTCAAGTCTATGGGAATTGATGGACACTAGACTGAAGAAGAGCACAGCCTTTCATCCATGAATAGATGGCCAAATAGAGGTGGTCAACAGGACAGTGATCCAGTTACTCAGGGGCTATTGTAGCAAGCATCCCAAACTTTGGGATGAACATTTATGTTATGTGCAACATGCTTACAACTATGCTAAACATTCTTCTACACAAAGATTTCCTTTTGAGACTTGTTTTGGTTTTACACCAAGGTCTCCCTTAGATTTTGTCTTTGGTAAATACATAGCAGTTATGGACACAGTGATGTGGACAAAGCAAACAAGTTCATTGAACAAATCCAAGAAATTCACCAAGCAGTGCAGAAATAGCTAGAAAGGATCGAGGCCAAGTACAAGGCAAGGCATGATAAGCATCGAATTGAGCATAGCTTCCAAGTTGGTGATCATGTATGGTTGTACATCAGCAAAGACAGAATGCAAGGTGAAGGTAAGAAGCTGAAGCCAATAAGGTATGGGCCTTTCAAGATACTTGAGAAAATTGGTAAGAATGCTTTTCACCTTGATTTTCCAGCTTACATGTGCATCTATTCAGTAGTTAATGCAGAGAACTTGAGACTGTTTGAACCTTCATTGATTGAAGATCCCATGTGTCTAAGCCCTGGAGAGAAAAAACCACCCTTTTCAGGCAGTTAACCCTCATACGAATGAGCCATCTGAAATGAACCTCAGCCTTTGGATCAAGATCCCTCATATCAATGGTGGATATGCGATAAGCGATATAAAGGCGGACCCGATAGGAATAAGTGTAGATTTATGAATATTTGAAGTCCGATGAATAGTGCTTTGGCGGATTTTCCCGCATTTTGCAGTTTTTCTCTGTGTAAACAGAAAACGCTGTTGCTGGGGATTTCAAAGGCCCGATGACCCATTCTGTTACAAAACAGGTGGCCACCATCCTTGAAGGTGTTTAGCAATGATTTCTAATACTTAGAATGGGATCTGAGCGGACAAAGGCTGGGAGCTAGAGAGCCTGAGAAGGAGAAACGAACAGATAGCGTCGATTGGCTTTAAAGCCACAAAAGACAGAAGACATAGGCAAGCAGTGCTGAGACAGAGAGCAAATAGAGACAGAGAGTCAATGAGGAGAGTCTATGTACTCAGAAAGACTTGGGGGATCCAAGTCAAGCCTTGTTACTTTGTATCTGTTGTGTGAGACTCAAATTGAGCTCATTTTTGTAAAAACTCTACTTCTGAAGACATAATAGAGAGGTCACCACTAAAGGCTAGACCAGGAGACGTAGCCCAGGAGTGTTGGGTGAACTCCTTATTAAACTTGTTGTGTTTATGTGTGTTGTCTATTATGTTCTTTAACTACTTCACTGTCTATGTATTTCGCAATCTTATCGATCCATTACACAAAGTAACATAGGCAAATCCATGCACATGAGTCTGTAATACCTTAATAATTGTCTAATATCTCATTTCCATATCAATATGAATTCGATTTGCACTTGCAACCCTGAACTTCAAACTTCGAATTCTCTTCTCATTATATTTTTCACAGCTCCGATACCATGTACAAAATTGGATGTAGGTTAACCCGATAATGCAATATAAATTAAAGCAGAATATTATAACCTACTTCTACTATCAATTTGTGGAATCTTAAAGATCAAGCTAAACAATACAACCAGAAGAAGAAGAATCAATGCAGAATACACATGAAAATACTTTGGGGAAAGCCTCAGCTAAAAACCCCACTATTTGTATTATCATACAAGGTGGAAATACATAGGAATTATACAAAGCCTTAGCTCTCACAGCTAGCTATATCTCGGTACAATCCTCATAGATGATCACAAGCAATATTGGATTCTCTCAAGCCTTCCTTTTTGCCCTCCAAGCTCCTATTTCCTTGCGATGTTCCTCTAGGATGATTCTCACCTCACCAAGTGGAACACTTCTGATCTCACACACTGTCAGAACTGTGCAATCCTCAAGGAATGATGCCTTGACTACATGCATGAGTTTTATTTATAATAAAACACATGCAACTAATAGTACATTGTCCTTGTCTTTAATCTCAACTGGGTCTTTCTCATAATAGACATTCATGAGTTTTTGATGAGGGAATCTTCTATTAATTGGAGTACACTAGTTGAGTGCATGCATGCATCAACTGACTATTAACTCTTTATTAGTTCCTCAAACAGTTTGGAACTAATTTAACTTGAATTAACTCATTAAACTGAGTTAACTAATTACAACTCAAATATAACTCAATCTTATCACCTTAATTTAAGGGATAACTCTTGCATGAATTCAGAAAGACTTCTAACTTGAATTTCTCCAACTAATTAATCCAAATCGAATTAATTAATTATTTCCAAGTAGTTGTTAAGACTAAATTCGATTTTAGTTCACAATTTAATTCAAGGACAAATTAAATTGGAATGTTCTTGTTGCCACATTTCAACATTCTTCTATTATGTGGTCAAACTGAGTGCGGTATTGACATTACGAGCATGTCTAAGTCGGACACTCCCGCGTATAGTGCCTTGGTGTCCTAAAATTATAGAAAATGACCTGTCCATGACCTCTACCAGGTCCTCCTCCTCCTTGGCCTTGTCCGCGCCCCTGATATTCTTCACGTGCTCCCCCAACGCCTTGATCTGAAGGCCGAGTTTCTACTTGCATTTGACACATAGGAATCCTCTCCATCATTATTTCGTAGCTACTGTAGTGGTACTCATCGTGGCCCTCTCATTTGTAGAAATCGTAGAACAATTGTTGTGGTGTCTGTACAAACTTTTGCAGCAAATGACAATTATTTGTTATGTGTTTTCCGACCACCTGACAAATAGTGCACCATAGCGTGGGTCCCGCACTTGTTCCTGTTGGAGCTTCCTACCTTAGGGGCATGGTTCCCCCCCCCCCCCCCCCCCCCCCCCCCCCCCCCCCCCCCCCCCCCCCCCCCCACCCATGATATAATTCACAAAGACAAGGAAGTGATCTTTGTCATGCCCCTGGCTCTTACACTTGATGCACCAAACTTCTTCGTGCACCTCCGGCCTAGCCTCTTTTTCTTTTTTCAGGCTCTGCAACTCCAAGCAACAACATGAAAAAAATTGAAAAGGTAGAACTTTCCAGTCACAGTGAGGGACTAGCGTGTGTAGCACTAAAAACATCAAGCAATTAAGATATAGCCAAGTAAATTGCATGGTACCAAAGATAACCTAAAAACTGAAATACAATTGGTAGTTGATGATGACAACAAGAACTAGAAAAGTGTAGAAAAATGTGTAGGTAGAAGCATGTACCACCCATGTGGATTAGACACCTTGAGACTTTTTGGAAAGAGCATTAATTTTAATAAAGTCCAAAACTATTTCAGATCGGTGGCTATGTCATAAAGGTTGCTGACATGACTTCCAATGTGACCAAAACCACATAACAACATTCCTAGCTAGAAATCCATATTGTGTGAAGATTGACAAAGTTATGATAGGATAAGAGTAGAACCACCAAAATTCATTACAACTGGAAATATGCACAAGGCACATATCACTAGTATTTCCTCCATTTCCAATCTCATTGTCTCGTATTTGCAAGAGTACACCCGAGGTCTGAAGCGCAAAACCCAGAGTAGTTCAAATATTAGAATTCAGAGCTCAAAGAGATTGGTACATAATTCAAACTACGGAGAAACAAAATGATACCATACACAATAGTTTGATATCTCTATCGATGCAATAACATAGAGCTGCAATGGTTGAAAGTGGAGCATTGGGAAGGTAGATTAACCAAGGAGAGTGGAGCAGCAATAACTGGCTCAAAAAGTGGTAGAGTTCCAAGCCAAAGCCACATAACTCATAGGTGATCTCATTGTAACACATACCATATCACTCAAATTCATTGCCAAGAATGTATGATTGCAACACATACCATAGCACTAAAATTCATTACCTAGAATGTATGTTGTAAGGGTGTGTTGTAGTGGCTATAACCACCCTCCAAAATTTTTCCTTAGCTTCGTTTTGGAGCCTCCCTACCAACGTTTCACAGTAGCATGTCTTACTTCATCAAGTACACAAGCTTTAGCGATTATCTTGCAAAATGATAGCTTGTCCATTAGAGCTTGTTGCATTCCCCTCATAGGTTGTTCCTCTGGACTTAGTCCAGCTACAGGCTGAGTAGCTCCCTCAAGAAATTGTGCAATTCTAAAGGGAACCCAACCTTCCCTCTCGAAATTGTGCAATTTTGTCTGGCAGCCTACTGGGCTCCAGAATTGTGCAATTCTGCCAGTTAGGCTTCATCCAAAATATTGCACAATTCCTCCCAACACCACTGCTCAACCCAGGAATTGTGCAATCCTGGGCAGCAGTTAGCTGCTTTGCCCAGAAATTGTGCAAATCTCCTGGGCAACCAACCCAACTCCCTTCCAGAAATGCGCATTTTCTCCCAGTAGTTGAGCAGCCTCTTACATGTGTAGTTGAGTTGATCGGTTCCCTCTAGGACTGAGTAAAACTGATTTTCACGCATGGGATGCTTCTCCCAATGCAACATACAAAGGTATCCCTTGATTCAGGGATCTACTTTTAGCAGTTGGAGGTTGCATGCAAGGATCATCTCGGAAACCTCCCACCAAGTGTCACTCTTCCTAGATTTGTGGCATGCCAATCACATCTTTGATTTTATCAAAACTTATGAATTGAACATTGTAGAGCTCATTCCTAACATCAACCTTGAAGCTATGACATGCCATGCATCTAAGAGTCATCAGCACATTCAGCTCAATTGTTTTTGGGTAGAATCGCTTTCCATGTCTTGTGTTGCATTTGGCACTTTTTTTGTTTCACTTCGTATCAATGTTGTCTACTTGATTTCAGTGAGCGCTTGCTATCATTTCGACACATACTAGCTTGTACTAGCACCATTTTCGTTTTCGTTAACATCTCACTATTGTTGCATGCATGAAACTGTTTTTCACGAACGGTCGCTAATTCGGCGATTCAATTAACCCACATGCATGTTGTTCCATTTTTAAATCTTTCATTCAATGTTTTCATGCATGATCATTCACTTATTATTACACTCAGTATCGCCATGCATTCGCATTCACATTCGCTTTCAATTGCCCATCAGCGATTCTAGGAAGCCTTGGCCTGAACTCTGCCTCACTAAGATAGCATTGTGCAATCCTGAGAGGGAAGGCTCTGTCTTCCTCTTAGGAAATGCACATTTCTACCCAGTGACTTTCCTCCAGTCTTGCATTGTGCAATTTTGAGGGATAGTGATTGCTCGCCCAGGAAATTGTGCAATGCAATCATTGAGCTTGCAACCATTGCCAGATGAGATTGCGCATTGTGCAATTCCAACAGTTAGCAGTCAAACTGGATTGTGCATTGCATAGTTCCAGCAGTCAATCAGCCTCCTAACAACCTAGACTATGCCTTGCGTAGCCTTAGCAGTCAGTCTCTCGACCTCCCAGTGGAAATTGCGCAACCCTCATGATCAGTCACACAGGTATGTTGCAATTTAGTTCTCAAGTTTATTTTGGTTTTCAACTAATGGATCGCTGGTGTTAATCTGCCTCTCAGCAATACAGGTACCATGGTTTCCAAGAGAGCAGAGTCGAAGAAACCATTCAGAGCACACTTGGGGATGCAGTTGATCATTGTTCGTAGATAAGGACATCAAGATATGATAGAAGAAAAATCACAGTGAGCAGCATCATGAACAACAATTGAAGGCAACATATCGGATGCAACGAATGCAAGAGGAAGGTTGTTGACAACACAGAGGTGGACAAAAGTTGCAAGATCAAGCAAATCCACTTGTGGTGAAAGCAACTTTGGAAACTCGGGCTATGAGGTGACGACGTAACATGAAGATCATGCAAAGGCAGAGAACAGAACAGAGAAGGAGTTGCATGTGCTCAAGAAGCAACTCAAGGAAGAACAGGAGCTGCATAGACAAGAGAATGAGTTGCATCAATTGCAAGTAAAGCAGTGGGCGCAACATGCACTCACAGATGAAACTGCGCCTGTACAAGTTAAAGATCCATCCCAGCAACTAGCATGGAGCAGACACGGTGAGCAGTGTTGTTGATCGCATGCAAGGGAATTTAGCAGCATGCATGTTATCATGTGCACACATGTGATCCCACCCATTCAACACACTCATTGAGGAAAATACAAGAAGCAAGTCCAACTGGAGCAAAATATGTAGTTGACAGTTGATGCGCATGACCACTAGCACACACTGGAAGATCAACACAGACACTATGCATTAGTGTGTTGCCAGTTCGGCTACACCTAAGAAGACCATGCACATGTTAGTAGACGAGTTATATTGAGGAACCACACCAATTCTCCTAGATGCAATAGAGGCAAGAGTTCGCTTCAGTAAGATGTCATCATGGAGCGCATGCACACCATCACAGATGACCAAGCTTGGTATCAGCTCACCACCTTCACCATCACAAGCATGTCAAAGAGTTATTCTCACCATAACGGACTGAGTGTCTGTGATGTCTTGCATGGATTGCTCAAGCCATTTTGTCTCACATGGGCACATGTGCATTGTAATGTAATGTCTTGTCAAGTGGAAGTTCAAGTGTTGATAGTTGGATGTAATAGCCATAGAGTAGATGAAGAGTCATGAGGGTAGATAAACTGTCACAAAAGGGAATGGCAAGGGTCACCCCACCCTTTGCTATAAATAGAACCTCATAACTCATTGTAAAGGTTTTTGTTCAGCTAAGCTTCCGATAGGACTATCTTAGAGAGAGTTTGGATAGTATTGTAATGAGTCTTTGGTTCTCCATTGCATAAAGCTAGTACATTTCTTTGGAGGAGCAGGCGATTGTGGTTGTAATGTTCCGCTATCAGACCTAGTGGTTGGACATGGATGTATTATATGAATGGAACTTACACTTCTTAATATAATAAGAGCCAGCACGTTTCATGATTATGTTGTATTGCATTCTATGCTATCTGGTTTACTCTAAATGATATATGTATTGGTTTTCTTATGCATGCATGTATAGCTATCTGTGTATGTATGTATGAATCTTTCTGAAATGTGTTGTTGGTTTAACCATCACTTTGGATTTCTTGCTAACTTGCCTTCCATGTTGTGATGCATCTTCGCTCATGTGTTCCCTTCTTAACTGCATGCTATCACAGGTTTCCAAGGGGTGCACTCATCTCAACCCCCGTGTGTTAGAACCTCTCATGCACCTTCCTTGGCTCATTGTAACTGTCACACCCTTGCTACCAATAGAGTTATCCTACTTGCCTCTATGCAAAATCGTGGTCAAGGCATTACTGTACGACCCCCTGCTAGGACTCCTACACCAAATGGTCTGAGGTTTAATTGGAACTTCTTACCAAGGGGATCCCCTTACATGTTCGTGGGTTGAGCACCATCAACATTTTGTTGCTAGAAGGAGGGCAGATGACAAGCTGAATCCTCACATCTGTTTTGAATCTCTACATATATATCATAACTAACTACCAAGTTGCTCTTCCGGAATGTATGTCTTATGGAAACGATTTCATTATCTCAGAAAAGCTCTCGGATAACTTGACTCATAAAACACATGATGGTGGAGGCCATGCAACCTTGGTTAGGAACATAGTCAGCATTGTAGGTTCATGCGAAAGGCATGGAATCTTTGAAGAATACATGACCTGCACATTTTTTGTCTACACGCTTCGAGGGCACCCAATGCACTGGTGTGCCACACTGCCCAAAAAATCTATTCATTCTCTTGCTCATCTGGTCGCAGAGATAGGTCATGCTTTCAATCACTTTAACCGTAAAGCACTCAACAAAGAAAATTTGAAATTACGAAAATAACCCGATGAATCTATTGATCAGTTTCACACATGCTTTTGTAATCTTGCATACCGATTCCATAAAGATGATATTGATTGGAATTTCTAGATGGAAGATTTGAGTATCTTCTTAACATTTCTGAACCCCACTCGACACACTTCAGTGATGGAACTGTGCAATCACAGGCAGGCACAATTTTTATCACAAGTGATTGTCTACCTTCACCTCATCAAACAGCTCCACCACTGCAGAGTGATGTGGGAGAACATGCACACACATTTGTTGAACTGTCACATCCTCCCACCCCACCTGCTCTTGATATTTGCACAGATTTGGCTTACAAGATTGTTGGTTGTCACGTGGATTCATTCCCTCAACCTCCTTCCCCGCGTTCTGTTGATCCTCTTGATTGTATTGTCTTGTTCTCTTCCATTCTGGAATCCTCACCTACTGTGAATGAGGATCAAGCAGTAAACAGAGTTAGGGTTGTGCAACCAACCTGTGCCATCATTCATGATGAGTGTGTGTGGGAATCTAAAGAACCCACGGTGAAGGATGACTCCCTTCTAGTCGCACCTCCTCCTCTTTATCCTGACATCCCTTTTGATTTTGTCATTACTAATTTCCCCTATGAAAACTCATTTCTTGTTGTTTCTACTTCTGATCATTCACAAGACATGTCAGATGTTAGTCTATCATTACGTTGCGGAGAGGACACATCTTCCTTCGAAAATCTATCCAATCTGTCATCTGTCATTTTTGAAAACATAGAAAGTGAACATATTTGCTTCTCATCTACCCCTATGCTTGATTCATCAAATCATGAGGATGCCGACAAACATTCTGAATTTTTTGATCTTGGTTGTCGTGATCTCTCTATTTCCTCATCCGATCATGATGTTGATTCAATCATTGTTAATATGTCCAAGGCACTGGTCTATGATGATCTATCTATCAATGAAGTTGAAACCTCGTAGGTCATCGAGGCACTTCAGCCTGAGCTGATGGTTATCTCAAGTCTTCTCTATCATGAGGTTGGTTTCACTTCCGGTCAGGAAATTGTTGAAACACTCAAGGCTCCTCATCACTCTCTGCTTTTCATTGAAGATCAACCAAACATCCAGATTTCGCTTCCTCCACTCGAACTACACGATCCCATCGTTCATGCATTGGAGGAATCTTACACAACAATCACACATGCACATCATAAGTGGTCTACATTTCTCACATTTGCTTGCATGTCGCGGTCAAGAGAATGCATACACTTGACATTTGCACGCAGTGTAGCACAACACCATGGCAAGTCCACAGAGTGCATGTCATGTGCTTTCACTCATTTTTGTTCTATGGTCGCTTGTAAACTTGGAGTGTGTTTGTCTTCACTATTACATATTTCTTGTTTGTTGGTTCGCATAGTTGTCTCGGTTGCGAACCATGCCTTCACCAACATGGATCAACCAATGCACTGGTGGATGCATTGGAAGTATCACTTCACATGAGATGGCCCATGCACCGTTAGCTTAGGAGTAGTAGTGTTTGCTTTCAGTTTGTTTGCTTGCATGCTTGTTTGCTTACTTTCTTTGTTGGTTTGTTTGTCTGCTTGCTTGTTTGCTTACTCGCTTTGCTTTCGCTTTTGCTTCTTATTCTGCTTTGCTTTGTGGTTTGTTTTCTTATTTTGTTCATAGGTTAGTTTCACATGAAACCATGTATTATTCTTGAAACAAGCTAGGTAAAGTACACGAGGACTTGTAAAACTATCAACATTTGGTTATCTGTTGTCCGCTCTCTTATGTAAGAACTTGTTGTCTTTATTCCATGATACATCAATGGAAAATGTGTATTGCTCAAAGTAAACCTTGGTGAAAATACAACGCTTGCATGCTAACTAGTATCACTTACTCTAGTCGGTTGTTTTTGGGTTAACCCTTGTTAGCCTAGTCAAGTAGATTAAGGTGAGGGGGAAAACCATAGCAGGCACGTCAGAGATATAATAAACTACTTCTCTGTAGGAACAACCGCTTTTGCTCTCAATAAGTTATAGGTTTTAACCCTGTATAAAAATTACTTGCATATGAATTCTAAAACAAAGAAAATAAACAATGCAAGAGCATAACACATAAAACACATATGCACAAAGATTTTCCCCTGGATCCCAAAACTGGGACTACCAGCTTGATTTTTCATTATGTTCCTTTCAATGTTACAATACATATGTATACATGCCGAAGCATCCAATACCATGGACCGAAAACCATCGCGTCCAAAACCATGGACTAAAAATCATAGGTAGGTTTGCCCAACCTAATATAGGGTCCAAAAAAAATTTCCCGGGGCGCTGCCCCGGACCCCGTAAAGGGGGCTACTCGCCCCCCTCTAACCTCCCAATTCACTACGTAGGTTAGTCATGGAAAGAATATAACACAACCCAACATAGGTTGGGATCCCTCTTCCACCTCTGAAATTAATAAGTGCTATCAACAATTATAAAGATGAAAAAGTGAAAAAAGTTTGAAAAAAAATTAAAAAATGAAAATGAATAAAGTGAAAGAAGAGAAAGGCTTCCTGCGTAGAGAGGTGATGCAAGTAACTCTGCCGAGGTACTGGCCAGGCTCGTTGGTAGTGGAGCCATGCTTGTGTTACTATGTGACTCCGCCAGGGTACTGTCCAGGCCTACTAGCAGCTAAGCAACACCAGTGATGAAACTAAGACTCTGAAGACTATACTACTTGTGCACCAATATACCCCTCAAACCCAATAAAAACAATTGTTTTGACTTGGCTTGGAATTTGTGTCAATAGACCAAGAGCTTGGCAGATGCTACATCTTACAATCAAGCAAGTGTGGAAACCAAGATGAACTGAGAACTGAACAATACTTCCGAAGGTGTTAGACTTGCTTTTCATGAACAAGGTCCATTCAAAGAGCTAGAATTCTACCAATGTGTCGCCAAGTGTTGTAGAAGCTACAACTACCCTCCAAAAATTTTCCTTAGCTTTGTTTTGGAGCCTCCCTATTAACCTTTCACAGCAGCATGCCTTGCTTCATCGAGTACACAAGCTTCAATGATTTTTTACAGAATGACAGCCTTTCCATCAGAGCTTGTTACATTCCTCTCATAGGTTTTTCCTCTGGACTTGGTCCAGCTACAGGCTGAGTAGCTCCCTCAAGAAATTATGCAATTCTGAAGGGCAACCAACCTTTCATCCGTAAATTGCACAATTCTATTTGGCAACCTATTGGGCTTTAGAATTGCATAATTCTGACAACCAGGCTTCATCTACAAAATTCTGCAATTCCTCTCAGCAGGGCTGCTCAACCTACGAATTGCGCAATCCTGGGTAGCAATTAGTTGCTATGCCCAGAAATTGTGCAAATCTACTGGGCAGCCAGCCCAACTCCCTTCCAAAAATGCGCATTTTCTCCTAGTAGTTGAGCAACCTCTTGCATCTGTAGTTGAGTTGATCAGTTCCCTCTGGGCCCGAGCAAAACTGATTTTCATGCATGGGCTGCTTCTCCCAAGGCAACATGCAAAGGCATCCCTTGATTTAGGGATCTACTTTTAATAGCTGGAGGTTGCATGCAAAGATCATCTCAGAAACCTCCCACCAAGTGTCGCTCTTCCTAGATTTGTGGCATGCATCTCACATCTTCGATTTTATCAAAACTCATGAACTAGACACTGCAGAGCTCATTCCTAACATCAACCTTGCAGCTTTGACATTCCACATCGCATCTAGGAGCTGTCAACACATTCAGCTCAACTTTTTTTAGGTAAGCCCGCTTTCCATGTCTTGTGTTGCATTTCTAGCGTTTTTTGTGTTTCGCTTCATATGAATGTTGTCTGCTTGATTTCAGTGAGCGCTTGTTGTCATTTTGATACATACTAGCTTGTACTAGCACCGTTTCAATTTTCATTAACATCTCACTGTTGTTGCATGCATGAAACTGTTTTTCACAAACAGCCGCTGATTCGGCGACTCACCTCACCCACATGCATGTTGTTCCTTTTTCTGAATCTTTCATTCACTGTTTGCATGCAATATCATTCACTTATGCTTACACTCAATATTGCCATGCATTCGCATTCACATTCTCTTTCAATTACCCATCAACGATTCTAGGTAGCGTTGGCCCAGACTCTACCTCACCAAGAAAGCATTGCGTAATCCTAAGAGGGAAGGCTTTGTCTTCCTCTAAGGAAATGCGCATTTCTACCTAATGACTATCCTCCAGTCTTGCATTGCGCAATTCTGAGGGACAATGACTGTTGGCCTAGAAAATTGTGCAATGCAGTCACTAAGCATGTAGCCATTGCCAACTGAGATTGTGCATTGCGCAATTCTAGCAATTAGTAGCCAAATTGGACTATGAATTACGCAGTTCCAGTTGTTAGTCAACCTCCCAGTAGCCTAGATTGTGCCTTGCGCAACCTTGGTAGTCAGTCTCCTGACCTCCTAGAAGAAATTGCGCAACCCTCATGATCAGTCACATAGGTATGTTGCAAGTTAGTTCTCAAGTTCATTTTGGTTTTTGACTGACAGATTGCTTGCCATGAGTGTTACCATGTCTCCAGGTATCATAGGTGTCCATTTGCCTCTTAGCAGTACAGGTACCATGGTTTCCAAGAGAACAGAGTCGAAGACACCGTTCAGAGCACACTTGGGGATGTAGTTGATCAAGTGTTTATGGACTTGCCTACCCATGAAGACATCAAGTTGTTCGTAGACAAGGACATCAAGATATGATGGCAACAACATCACAGTGAGTAGCATCATGAACAACAACTGAAGGCAACATACTGGATGCAACGAATGCAAGAGGAAGGTTGTTGACAACACAGAAGCAGAACAAAGTTGCAAGCTCAAGAAGATCCACTTATGGTGAAAGAAACTTTGGAAACTCAGGCTATGAGGTGATGGCACAACATGAAGATCACGCTAAGGCAGAGAACAGAGTAGAGAAGGAGTTTCATGTACTCAAGCAACAACTCAAGGAAGAACAGGTGCTGCATAGACAAGAGAATGAGTTGCAGCAAGAACAGGTACAACAACGGGCGCAACATGCACTCACGGATGAAGTTGCGCCTGTACAAGTTAAAGATCCATCCCAGTAGCTGGCATGGAGAAGACATGGTGAGTAGTGTTGTTGAATGCATGCAAGGGAATTCAGCAGCATGCATGTCATTGTGCACATGCATGCAATCCCACCCATTCAGCAAATTCACCGAGGCAAATACAAGAAGCAAGTCTAGCTGGAGATGAACATGTAGTTGACAATTGATGCACATGACAACCGACACACACTGGAAGATCAACACAGACACTATGCATTAGTGTGTTGTCAGTTCGGCCGCACCCAAGAAGACCATGCGCATGTTAGCAGACGAGTTGGATGGAGGAGCCACACTAATGCACCCGAATGCAATGAAGGCAACAGTTTGCTTTAGCAAGATGTCACCATGGAGCGCATGCACACCATCACGGATGACCAAGCTTGGTATCAGTTCACCACCTTCACCATCACAAGCATGTCAAAGAGTTGGTCTCACCACAACGGACAGAGTGTCAATGATGTCTTGCATGGCTTGCTCAAGCCATTTTGCCTCACATGGGCACATGTGCATTGTAATGTAACGTCTTGTCAAGTGGAAGTTCAAGCGTCGATAGTTGGATGTAATAGCCATAGAGTAGACGAAGAGTCATGAGGGTAGATGAACTATCACAAAGGGGAATGTCAAGGGTCAACCCACCCCTTGCTATAAATAGAACCTAATAACTCATTGTAAAGGCTTTTGGTCAGCCAAGCTTTCAATAGGACTATCTTAGAGAGAGCTTGGACAGTGTTGTAACGAGCCTTGGGTTCTCCACTGTGCAACGCTAGTACATCTCTTTGGAGGAGTAGGCAGTTGTGGCTATAACGTTCCGGTATCGGAACTAGTGGTTGGACATGGATGTATTATATGACTGGAACTTACACTTCTTAATATAACAAGAGCCAGCATGTTTCATGCTTATGTTGTATTGTATTCTATGCTATCTAGTTTACTCTAAATGATATATGTATTGGTTTGCTTACGCATCCATGTATAGCTATCTATGTATGTATGGATGAATCTTTCTGAAATGTGTTGTTGGTTTGACCAACATTTTGGATTGATTGCTAACTTGCCTTCCATGTTGTGATGCATTTTCACTCGTACGTTCCCTTCTTAACTGCATGCTATCACAGGTTTCCAAGGGGTGCACTCATCTCAACCCCGGTGTGTTAGAACCTCTCATGCACCTTCCTTGCTTCATTACAGCTGTCACACCCTTGCTACCAACAGAGTTATCCTACTTGCCTCTATGCGAAATTGCAGTCAAGGCATTACCGTACGACCCACTGCTGGGACTCCTACACCAAACGGTCTGAGGTCTAATTGGGACTTCTTACCGAGGATATCTCCTTACATGTTGGCGGGTTCAGCACTGTCAACAGGGTGCATGAATGCATTTCTATCTAATGAAGATATATGCAACATATGGCAATTAAACTAGTTCGAGGTGGGTTACTTTGAACCAAAATCATCTCTATTTCACTCGTTCCCTTTCATAACCTTCAAAGGTTTTGCAAACCCATCAATATACCTTGGGTGAGACCTCACCTACTTGCAAGTGTTGAAAATGTCGGTATCTAAGGGGGCTTGTTAGCATATTTTCGAACCCTGGGTTGCCCCTATGTGCCAACAAATGACAACATATCTATTCAATTTTGTGGATCTAGAAATCAGTCAATAGATATCTCCACCAAACCATAGAGAAAAATTGTCTTTCAGTTTAAGATACAACACTTGGACATTATCAATAAATGTAACAATTGAAATTAAAAAAAAAAAATGCTAAAATATAATCTCTTTTATTAAATAAATTAGAAATCAGTAACAATTAATTGTTAATTTGAAATATTTTTAAAATAATATTTCTAGAAAATTTTCGATTTTCGTTCCTAGGCCTGCTTGTGAATGTAACACTCACAAATTTCAATCCTTCCCTATAATATTTAAACCTAAAATCAATATATTATACTTCATTGTCCCATCAAAGAACTTACACCTAGCGAGGTTAAATTTTACGAAAACGACCAGTTTTTACCGCAAGCAATTCTAAAATGAAGAAGTAATGATTACCGTTTATATATACAATGAAAAGTATATATATACTTTTCATTGTATATATAAACGGTAATCATTACTTCTTCATTTTAGAATTGCTTGCAGTTAAAACTGGTAGTCTACTTGAATTTATATACGACAAGTATCTAAACAGTAATTATTACTTCTTGTTTTTTGAATTGCTTGCGGTAAAAACTGGTAGTCTTCGTCAAATTTAACTTGACCCTCGCTGTACGTAACTTCTTTGGTGGCTCGTCGTCCACCATTACCATAACCATATCCGTATATGTTTGTGTTTCTGTTATGTGACTCGTGGAGCGGACAAACTTTGTTTCTACTTTCAGAAACATTGATGTGACAACACTGCAACCAGTCAGTTGAGCCAGGTGGTCCACCTTTACTTCGAAAAGACAGTCCATTTCGGAAAAATCAAGGATGGCTTGCAACCATGACACCATGATGCGGATACCAATAACAAGGCAATCGATATTGGCCAGGGTTAACGAGCGGCATTAAATGCCCGTTCAGCTGCAGACTCGATAACCCCATAACACGCGCGCGGGGTGATTAGATAAATAAAAAATCACGGCGTGCGTGTTATGGGGTTATCGAGTCTGCAGTTAAGCGGGCATTTAATGCTTTATGGGGTTATCGAGTCTGCAGCTAAGCGGGCATTTAATGTCTTATGGCACGTTCGTTAGTTCAGGGCATTTAATGCCTTATGGCACGTTCGTTAGTTTTTGTTATCCAAATCTACTATGCCATAGGTTTATTAGTGATTGGGGCTGTATATGTCCACAACTTGCTTAAATCTAACCGTATGTATATACAGCTCTGTGTATAATTAGATAATGTTCTGTCTTATATTTAAAGGTAGGTATATACAGTACGGCGTATTTATAACTAATAAATTTATAAATAGATAAATATTGATTGTTCAGTGGTTTTAATAACAATGTTATATGAATAAATGCTAGTTCAATTAGTCGAGTTTTTGTTATTAAGTATTTGCCCAATTGTTTTAATAACAATGCTATATGAATAAGAATTAATTTAATTAGTAGAGTTTTTATTGTTCAAGTATTTAGCTGATCAAGAAATCATACAAGTCAATTTTCTCAACAATTTTCCAGAACGCTCTTGAGATTAAACCTTGTTACTTTAAAAAATTCTTTTCGGAATTCATCTAACGAGATTTTTGCAAATGAAAAAAACAATGCTACATAAACATAATTAAGTCAATATGAAAGAAGTGAAAGTATCTCCTCTCTGCATCAAATTAAATGTTGGTATGGAAGTTAACAATCCCCAGTTTTGATTCAGATTAGGGGATGGAAACTCCGGTTTAGTGTTTTACTTAAATTATGATCAGGTTTAGAGAACATAACTTTTAGGTTGTACCAGTGTACGACATTTTCAAAACTTGAAACATTGAAATTCTCTCGTGGCGACGGCAGGCTGTCTCGGAATGTCTAGTGGTGAATATAATATTTTAGCATTGAAAATTTCATGCAGCTGGTGACGAGTGTTGCCTTGGAAGGTGGTGGAGACGAGGGTCGTCCGAAGATTGTGGTGAATGTTGCATTGGAAATCGGTTGATGGTACATTAATAGTCTTCCAATTGCTGTGCTGAGTGTTGCGGTGGAAGGTGGTAACAGGTGGTGCATTAGAAATGGACAAGTCTGAATTCTAGCTTATCTTAGCCATGCAGGGCTCGGCTCCGTCTATTCCCATTTGCTGGAAAAAATTATTTATAATGTATGCACTCTTCATCTCATTCAACCTGCTCTGTCACTCTTCCCCTCTTTCAACCTGCTCTGTAGATTGAAAGTTTATTAAAATGGCCTTCCTGCATATGTCTCCTGATTTGCCGGTGTTGCCTGAGCATTTGATTGAGGAAATACTGACGTGGGTGCCAGTGGAATCTTTGTGTAGATTTCGCAGTGTGTCCAAGAAATATAATTTTCTGGTCACGTCAACGGAATTCATAACAAGTAAATGGGCGGAGAAGCTTCCTAACAGGAAGCCATGGCTGCTTGTGCAAGACATTGGCAGAAGACCCCTTAATTGTTTGGTTTACTACTTCTTCACACGAACCTGGAGGAATACTTCATGTGTCTCATTTCCCTTCTTTGAGGAGCCAAAAGAAAAGGTAAAATTTGTTTCTTTCTATGGATCAGGGGCAGGCTTGTTCTTGCACACAATTTATCCTTATCCATATCTATTCGTTGTTTCCAATCCTCTCACAAGAACGTCCTTAAAACTGAGCCCCATCTCATCCATAACGATCTTCAGTCTTGGAGGCATTGTGGAAGGGGAGGGTGATCGTAGAGGGACATACAAAGTGGTGGTTGTTGGTGAGGACAACCATAAAGCTGGGATAGTGGAAATCTATGATTCTGCATCCAAATCATGGAGAATTGCAGGACACCTTCCACATGATGTCCATATTGACAAGAATGACATGGTTTTCTGTGCAGGCTCATTCTACTGTTTTGCAGATATTCATGACCAATCGGGTATTCTGGGTTTCAACATCGAACAGGGGACTTACATCTTTGCGCCATTGCCGGAGATGGCTGACAATGAGCACATGTCTCCTTACCTTCTCACCTGTGGGTCACGGGTTCTAGTCGCGGGCTACATTTTCGGACATACAAAAGAGCTTTTGCAGGTTATTATATGGGAGTTTGACAAAGAGAAGGTGAACTCTTCATCGTCATCATGGTGGAAGGAGATTGCAAGAATGCCTCCGTCCCTGTCTGAAGATTTCAAGAGGGTTTCTATGGACTGCAGTAAGTGGTGCATAGGAGTAGGGGATTGCACATGTTTCATAGTCTCTGGACATAGGAATAGGAAACTTAGGAAGGTGACAGAGGTGGTAGTTTACAGTGTAACTGAAAATGCATGGAGTTGGCTTCCCAGCCGTCCTGTAGATACCACTGCAAATACATCGGAGGAAGGTTTTGAGCTTGCCATGGCCTTTGAACCTAGGCTTGACATGAAGGTTGGATGAACCCTGGTATGCGTGCCTTTGATTTCACATCATGACCTGACTGTGAACACTTTAGCTTTAGACAGTATCAGTTTCTTATTTAGATCTTCATGTTTCTCTACAAGTTGTCTTGTTTTGTAATGTTCTTCACTTTCACTTTACCACCTTGAACATTTTAAACATTAGGATTTCCTTATTCAGATCTTCATGTTTCTCTTAAGAAATTTTTGTTGTTTTGTAATGTTCTTTGACTCTAATGGGAGACCTGTCGTTGCTCCAAGCTGCAAATAACCGCAGCTTGAGAAAACACAGCTTCAGGCCTTCTGATCCAGGTATGTTTTTGAAGATGTATTAAGAAAACTGGAGACACGTTCTTGCCAACATGGTCTGGATGGGATTTAGAAGACCTGTCATTGCTCCAAACTGCAAATAATCGCAGCTTTGAGAAAACACAGCTTCAGGCCTTGTGGTCCCAGGTATGTCTTTGAAGATGTATTAAGAAAACTGGAGACACATTCTTGCCAACATGGTGTGGATGGGATTTAGAAACGTTGTTTAGATTAATGCATTGCCCGTTGTTAATTCATATTATAACAGAGATTTTACTAGACATTTCCATGTTCGTTATGAAAGCACCCGTCATGTTATTTCAACATTTCTGGCTCAATGTTTAACATGTTAAATGTTCATCTCAATTGGATTTATTCTCCCATAAAATCATAAATCATAAACAACAACTTGGGAGGAATGATGGATCCTCCCACCTAGGTTAATTGTTTTATCCTCCTATAAAACCATAAACAACTCCTCCCATAAAACCATAAACAACTCGGGAACCATAAGCAGTTTGTTTTATCCTCCATAAAACCATAAACAACTCGGGATTCAGGTGGTCCATAAACAACTCGGGATTCAGGTGGTCAGCAGGTATGATTTGGATTATTTGAATATTTTTCCTATAAATCTATAAACAATAATAATGAGCGTGGTTCGGAGGGATGATTTGGATTATCTGGGTGGTTGAAAGGGAGGATGGGATCTTTTTACCAGGTTCCATTTCCACAAATATAAGTCGAGGTTCAATTCTTATTATGAATTTTAATTTAATTCTTAGAAATAATATTATGAATTCTAATTTAATAGACTATATATATTCCTTGGATGGATTGATTTAATTATGTTAGAATATATAAATGGATAAGGAATATGCATATATGGATGAATGGATTTAATTAATTTAGAATATATGAATGGATATTTAGTTTCAACCAGTTTTATTATATCATTATTATAGTAAATGATATGATGAAATTGATATATATATATATATTCCTCTTATAAAATATATGGATGGATAGTTAATTCTCCAAGTAATAGGATGGATAGATATTTAATACCTGCAAGTATAGGACAGATAGATATTAATACCTGCAGATGGATGGATATTTTATTAAGATAAATTATAATATCTATATTTATTCTTATATAGAATATATAGATAGATATTTATCTGTATGATATTTAATAGATAGATATTTAATTTTTGTAAGTGATATTTAATTTTGTAAGGTGATATGATGAAATTTGATGAATGTATATGTATAGATATTTAATATAAAAAATATAGATGAATATTTAGATGAATATTTATCTTATGTGAATGAATAATATTTAATTTGTTAATTATGTGAATGAATATATGATAAATTTTGATAAATATATATAAATATCTTTTGTGAATGAATATTTAATTTATGTGAATGAATACTTAATTTAAATTTTGATGAATATATGAATGAATATTTAATTTATGTGAATGGATATTTAATTTACGTGAATGAATATTTAATTTCTGTAAGTGATAGATGAATATATATGGATACATATTTAATCTAATTCTTGTAAGTGATGAATTGATCAATTTTGATGAATATATATGGATACATATTTAATTTAATTCTTTGATGAATATATAATTTTGAACTTTCATGAATATATATGGATAGATATTTAATTCCTAATATCTTTTTGAATTTTGATGTATAAAATATATAAATACATATATGGATAGATGTGATAGGATGAATTTTGATGTATAAAATATATAAATACATGGATATATATAAGATAGGATGAATTTTGATGTATAAAATACATAAATACATGGATATATATAATTCCTGATTGTATCAGGAATATAAATCGATGGATATTTAATTCCCTCCAGTAATATGATGAACTGGAATATGAATATTCATGAATCGATCGATATTTAATTCCCTTCAGTAATATGAAGGACTGGAATATGAATATTCATGGATATATATGGATGGATATTTATCTGTTGAACTGGAATATGAATATTCATGAATTGATGGATATTTAATTCCATTCAGTAATATGATGAACTGGAATATGAATATTCATGGATATATATGGATGGATATTTATCTGTTGAACTGGAATATGAATATTCATGAATCGATGGATATTTAATTCCCTTCAGTAATATGATGAACTGGAATATGAATATTCATGGATATATATGGATGGATATTTATCTGTTAAAAAGGATGTTAAAAGGATATTTATCTGTTAAGAAAAAAAATTAATGCTCATCTTTTCAATGTTCATCATTTTTAATAACTTAAGGGATGCTTGAAGTTTTGAACTGCACCAGAAGTAGAATATAGTTATTTTGATGAAAGGCAGTGATTTCTTTTAAGCTGATTCAAGTTGTTTATGATCGCCAAGCTGTTTTCTCCTCTAAACAGGCTCTGTATCTGTATCTGGCCTAAGCTTCTAGATAAAATCTGCAATAGAGTAGCTCTCTGCAATAGCCAACTAGATCCTCTTTCCCGGGGATCCCAGATGATCTTCTTCCCTGTGAAAACCGCAGAATCCAACTATTAATGATCTATATTAAATCTGACCAACTACCCACTCTACCTTCTCTACGTTCTTGACAGCCCATCTTCCCATCTTTCTTTGTTTCCATGTTTCAGTCCTATTCCGAACCTATTCCCATTACTGAGAAAAAGTAAGTTTCAGGTTGAATGGCACAAACCTGTAGTGGAACCTTTTGGTGTTTGGAATCTTTTGGAATTCAATCAAATAGCTTCCAATAGGTTCACAGATTCACAGACCATAACAGAACAGAAGATATTCCGAACCTATTCCCATTACTGAGAAAAAGTAAGTTTCAGGTTGAATGGCACAAACCTGTAATGGAACCTGTTGGTGTTTGGAATCTTTTGGAATTCAATCAAATAGCTTCCAATAGGTTCACAGATTCACAGACCATAACAGAACAGAAGATATTCCGAACCTATTCCCATTACTGAAAAAAAGTAAGTTTCAGGTTGAATGGCACAAACCTGTAGTGGAACCTTTTGGTGTTTGGAATCTTTTGGAATTCAATCAAATAGCTTCCAATAGGTTCACAGATTCACAGACCATAACAGAACAGAAGATAACAAAGCTAGCCCAAATCCTCTTAGCTGGAAGTAAAACAAACCAGCAGAAGATAACAAAATGCAGAAGATGACAAGCAGAAGATAACAAAATGCAGAAGATGACAAAATGCGTTAAGGAACTCTCCTTTGCAAATGTCTAAAAAAACACAGGATCTCATTTTCCTGCTTCTTCTCCCTATCTTCCTTCCAAAAACCTGAACCATATTGACTCCCCTAAAACAGAATAAATGAAGAACTAAAACCTGAAACATATTGCGCCCTGCCCCCTTAAAACAGAATAAATGAAGAACTAATCCTAATCTTGCTAGCATAATAAAGCATGGGGAAGTACATCTATTACCCCAAACTCTCGACTGAAACTTCCCACAGCTAAAATTTTGTGTTCTCCAGATGGCATACGAAGGAATGAAAAGCTTAAAGCCGAGGAGGGTTCCTTTTGTTTTTCCGGTGGAATTTGCCGGCTGAGAATGCGTTCAATTTTTGGTGGATTCTTAACTGGGAAAACAAAAGAATTCCATTTAACTCGTATTGAGGGCTTGGATTTGGATGTGTGTTTCCTGAGATAAAACTTTGATGTTGACGTGTGTCTCCTGATAGATAAGACATGTGTGATAAACCCGATGTGTCCCAAAAAAAAATGGACGTGCAGGTCATATGTCTCTCACATGTGCCTTTTTCTTGACGTGTCAGGTAATTGTGACGAGAGGACATGACAAGTGTGAGAATGTAACTTTCCATAAGAAGCTTTGCTTATAATGAAGATTTATTTTAATCATGGATTATTAAGGTGTGATTTAAAAAATAAAATAATTACCTGTATTATATTACTTCTTTTATATTCAATGATAGACTCTCTTCTATTAATTAAATGATCAAATAATTATATAATTATGGTTTAAGAAATTATTTTATATTTTTCCATATCGGATTATGATAAATCCAACTTTAATATGAATTTACAACTGTTTTTTGAGATTTATGTTTTATTATTTTTTTTGTAAGCTTCGGTAGGACCTTCTTACATGTCCGTTATTCACCCCATTTTCGGGGAAGGTAGCACAAGAATCAAACCCGATTTCGGGTTCGGTGAGACTTCATTTCCACGGCCATTGCACTTGAGCTACCCCATGCCGACAGATTTATGTTTTATTATCACATCTAACATTTTCTCCCTATTAAATTGTAAAACACTTTATTATATATATATATTTATGCTAGATGTCATTTTGTAATACATTGATATCTATTTTTTGAGGTTTATATTTTATTATCGCATATAACATTTTCTCTGTATAAAAAACTTTATATATATATTTGCTGGAGGTCATTTTGGAATACATTCATCTTGATATATATATTAGATGTTAATCAATAATAGCAATTAATTTTTTTATAATCTTTTTTTTTTCTTTATTACAAATTAAATTGTTTTTTTTTTAAATAAATCTTTACTACTATTGTTATTGACATAGGGTAAAATCAACAATTGTTTTTCTTTAGAGTTTTAATTCAAAAACATATATTTAAAATTAGATTTATATTTTTTTCACTTTGAAATTATTTTGTAATTTTTAATTAATTAATATAATTATTTTTTTATTATCTAATTCACATGACATCTCTCTCATGCTAGGCTATAAAGGGCCTCTAGACTCAAGAATGATGAGAGATATTTTTTTTGATGATATGGGTACTAGAACAGAAGAGGATGATGAAAGATAACTTAAAACCTATAACTAGTCACTAGTAAGATTCTTCTATGAACTTAGCTCATTCGAGACGATTAGGGTTGGAATTTCAAAAAAAACTTGCCCTTCAAATTTAGCGCTTTCCATTGTTCCCCGACCCATTTTCATAGTTTCAAACTAGAATCATGACGGTCTTGTAATTTTTTAAATTGTGTTTAACAGGAAAATCATTTGATGACGGACAATTTTCCCATCAAATTCCAACCCTCGAGGCGATTACCATGATATGAAGTATTATGTAAACCATGAGATTCAAGCTTAAAATCCTACATAGGTCAAACCAACAAAGAAAAAAAGATTCTTCTATAACTTTCCCGTCATGGAATGATTTGCCCATGTTAGAGGGATGAGCATCTCAAGTTGTAAATAGCCTGTAAGAAGATTTAGAAAGGAATTCAAGCTAAGTATGATATATTTCTTTAGGAAATTTAATCTACTGGCTTTGAATTGACATGTTGAATGAACTTTTGGTCGAGAGTTTCATTTTCGACTACTCACCATGTGCAAGGAGGCAATGGTAGTGTTCTAGTTGTTTCCCACTTCTTTTAGAGTTCTTGTTATTGATCAAGATTCTTGTAAGCCAAATGTGGCTTTTATTTAGGGAGTTTAAGTATGGTGGCTTTGAGTTGAGATGTTGAATGACCGTTTGTTGTGAGAGGTCTACCATGGGCTACACACCACATGTGGGTCAGGAATGTCAGTGTTCTCGTTGTTTCCTATTTCTTCTAGAGTTTCGTGATTGATCATTGATTAGATGCCAATAATAGATGCATGTTGTTTACATGATGTTAAAAGATAAGCTTGTAGGTTTGTGTTTCATTTATGATACTAACTTTAGTTTTGAGAGATGTGTGATATGGGATTGTTGGACTGTTGTTTATTTGCCAAATGCAAAATGGTTTTGTGTGGAGACTTTAATATGGTTGAGTGAATTGGTGATAGGGAGGGTGGTATTGGTTGTCATCTCTATTTTTTACCATAACCGGAAGAAGACGGGCTTGAATTATGGTTGTTGGTTTACTTGGTGGAATTTGCAGCAAGGTAAAGATAGAGTGAAAGTCAGGCCAAACAATTAATTATGGATACAATGGCATCCAATCACCTTCCCATGTCTACCATTATCACAATTGAATATGTTTTTGACAGCACACTTTCTTCCTTTTCCAAGATGAATGTTCTCACCCTGATTCCACTAATTTCAGGTTATCAATACACAAAGTTTGGAACCTTTCCTTCAAGCAACAAAATGAAAGGGGTTGGCTCAATTGGTGGGAAGCTACTATCCATAGAACAATGAAGTCAATGAAGAGTTGGGGTAAACTAGTAGCATGGGTGAAAAGAAAAAGGTTGAAATCATCAAATAATATGCTTGAGAAGGTCAAGATTTTCTTAGAGGAAGATCTTCATATCCTTACCCTATAAGAGGAAGTAGCTAAGCTTGAGGTTTGTATTAGATGAGGGGAGGAATATGTGGTTCAAGGTGCACATGTATGGGCACATTTTTAGTGGATTTAGGATGAGGATGAAGCTTCAAAGTTTCACATCAACTTTCTCAAGAGGAAGAATTGAATTGATTGGGTTATTGTCTTGCATAGGCCAGGTGACTCTTTGGAAGATGAATCTTATTAAGATAAAAAACGTATTTAAATTACATTTTCATAATATTTTTTCTCCACATGCCTTGACAAATAGCTGGTGGAAGCTACACATCAATGTTTCAAAATAATCCCCTAATATTTCCTCTTTGGATAATGATGTATTAGATAGTAACTTCTCGAAGAGCTTTTTGTAACTACAAACTCCATTAATTACAATTCTCCGAAACTATATGGTCAATCATTGAAACTTTTTTGTAACCGCCAACTCCATTAATGGTAAGTCTCCCAAACTATATAGTCAACCATTGGAACTTTTAAATCAATGTGAGTAATGGTTGGTGAATACCTCTTTCATATGGCCAAGGAAGCATTTTCTTCTAGTCACCACACCAACTTCTTAAATCAAGGGCTAATTAATTGTTTTCCAAAGAATTTAGGTATAGATACAATTGGGGGTTCAAGATCCATTACACTGTTCAATGTTTCATCCAAAATTTTAGCCATTGTTGTTTCTTTGTGTACTTGTAAACTTTGATGCAAGTTGTTAAATATAAACAAACAGGTTTGTATAGGGAAAATTTATCATGGATGCAATGATATATGTCCGTGAAACAATAAAGTGGGCAAGATAATCAAATGAAAAAACACTCTTCCTCAAGATTGATTTTGAAAAATATTATGATAGCATTGACTAGTCCTTTATTATAGAGATGTTGGTGAACCTTGGTTTTGGGGCTTGATGTGTGCCCATAGTGAATATTCTATTTTTGTATGCCTCAAACATAGTTTTAGTTAACAATTATTTTCTAGATTATATCTCTCTTCATCAATCTAGTAGACAAGGATGCCCTTTAGCTTGATACCTCTAAGGTTTAGTTGTAGACAAGGATGCTTTTTAGATTGATACCTCTATGTTTTAGTTGTTGATGTTTTGGGCCACCTTTTGGAGGCTACTAGATTCCAAGGAAGGATTAATGGGATTTCCCTTTAAGAATGTGCAAGGATCATTAAGAATCAGTTTGTCGATGCTTCCTGTCTTTTAGTGCACATTGAGAAACTTTCAGTTGATTGTACTAGGGAATGCTTAAACATTTGTCCTTCTCCCTCAAGTGCAGTTGTTAGTGATCGCATGAATGATTTTTGGTTTTTGACGGTCCTCTAATATCCGCTCATTCCTGGAATGTCCATTATTTTGATATTCCTTTTAGTACTCTTTCTTATCTCAAGATGTTATGTGGGATTGGTGTCTGTAGAAGTTGAGTGTAGTAAAAGATTCACTTTTGAAATTTTTGCAATTTGAGGATCTGCCTTTTGCTGGTAAGTTTACAACTATTGCAGGCTTCCCATATATATTATTTATCTAGTTAACTCCCCATTCGAGCTCAGTTTAAACCATTGGAGCAAATTCTAAGATCCTTTTAGTGGACCAAGTTTTGAGGGGTTTGTGGGTTCGCTGTGGTTCACTTGGTCAGCTGGCGCAAGATCACTAGGAGCTCAAGCCAACTTCTATGGATTCCAAAAGAAGCTCTATATGTGATGAAAGAAAGGAAAGCTTACTCTACAGACGCTACTCTACTTGCAGAAAGGAAAAAGACTGAAATGTAAAGTAAACCTAGCAAACCCTACTTAACTAGCTAATCCTACTTTTGCAGAAAGCACTATGAAAACCATGAAATGAATGCCATTACCTACTCAAGGAAGTATACAACATCTACTCAAGCTATTCCTAGAAGTAAAGGAGCAAAAAACATCTTTTTGGATTTTTATATATTTTCTGTGAATTTGACATGCATGTATTTTATTGTGTGTGAAGGTGGAAGCAAATAGGTGGTGTTGAAGGGTGACTTCGGGGTTTGAGGAGGTGTAGGATGGTGTAGATGGGTCCTAGGAGGACTCAAGTGGCCTTATGAAGGCTTTTCCCACACTCGAATTTCAAAAGAAAGGCTACAAGAAATCTACGGGAGGACACAGGGGATCTACAGGAGGTCTACAAGAGGATGCCGAGAGCAGTTTTGAAGGTTCTGAAGGTTCTGAAGGTGTGAGAGTGGGTGGAAAGGGTTGTTTGGTCAATTTAGTATGTCCTAAATTGCTATTTAAAATGTCAATTCGGGAGTCGTAAACTGATGAAGTGAAGTGCACTGTATGTGCAAGATAACCTTTTCCTTAGTCTTTTGTCGTTTTTGAGTTTTTAGTTTGTTTTTGGGTTTATCTTCTGTGGATTCCCTAGTGTGAGATGGTGAAATTGAAAATGAAGTGTGAATGGTAGTGGTGATTTCTACAACGATTTTCCAAACTTAAAAGTTCTCAAAAAGAAAGTTTCCAAATTGTCTGTAATGAAATCAATTCTCAAAAAGAAGTAAATGCACCAAAACAATGAACTAGTGACAATGGCCCAGTATCCCTACTGCTGTATGAAAAAGAAAATAAAATTTGAACTTAAAGCAACTCAAAGACTGAAAGCAAAGCAAACTAAATCACACTACTTCAACCCATACTCTGACCCTTCACCTTTCGACTCAGTCCGACTATAGGAAGTAATCATAAACAAGCTGAGTATTATGATATCTAAATTGCAGGAAATGAAATTGCATAAAAGGAAACTAACATTTAACTACTCATTCATTTTTCAACTCTTGAAAATGACATAAGTAATTCAATCTCTAACTTGCAGGAAAGCAAACTAGATCACACTACTTCAAGTAATATTCTAATTCCTTACTAATTGAGTCGCTTGGCTATAGAAAGGAAATCATAAACAGGTAAGTAATATGATGTCTAAATGGCAGAAAAATAATTAAACAAAACAAAACTTGAAGGAAATGACAACGCTGGAATTAAACTTAATAAATGAAAATCAGCAGAAAGGACAAGATGATCTCATGTCAGTAGCTATCAAAAATATGTAAATTTGCCCGGGCTACCTACAGCAACCTGTAAAAGAAACACTGATCATCTTAACAGTTATTAAGAAAACATGAAATATGGACAGTGATGAACATCATAACAACATAAAATCTATGCAAGTAATGACTACAGAAAACAGTAAACAAAAGAAAGTAAGAAACTATACAAGCTTTTGTGTACAAGGACCCTCTGTCACCTCAGCCAGCCAACTACTTAATCACAAATTGGATTTAGGAACGCTATCTTCTCCTATATTTAATTGTAGAAATAAAGCAAAGGAAAGTACAATACTGTGGGCTGAAACAACAGTCAAAATTACAACTTAAAGACTAACTATCCAGCGTATATCAACGCGTTATTTATAAGTGAAAATTCTAGTAACTAATTCCTAGATTTGGTGCTGCCAAGAGACACGTAAATCTCCATGGCCTGAGATTTAGCGTGATGGTCATTACGACAGTTGAATCCATGGAGTGGTGGCTGCTTGATTCAGTTCACAGGCTGGTCGACAGTTGTGCCAGTACCTCCAGAAATGAAGGATCGTGCCACGCAATCCTTCACGTGGCCAAAACAGAGTCGTGCCACCGCAAAATTCCTCATTTGGCCCTTCCTTTGACCGTCGTTGACCATGACCGTTTATGAGTGATTTGGCTGATCTGAGAGGAAACACTCCATGTACACGTCACCTGCATCCTGCCCATGTGGCCAGTTTCTCCATTGGACACCTGTAGCATAGCTTTTGACAAAATGGCTGCGGAACTCTAGCTGGCTGCAGAAAGTGACAAGTTTCCGCAACTGTTTGAACAAAAAAATTTAACCAAACAACAGTCAGAAACATAGTTAGGAAACCATTTCATAAGCTCTTTTTAGCCTAATATGCAATGATTTAACAGCTGGGTGGATGAAGTAAATGGAAAAAGAAGGCTAAAAGGGTATATAGGGAAGTGCAGGTTTGGGACTCAACATACCCCCACTGTGAAGGTGTTGCATGTCCTCATGCAACCAAAATTTAGACATTCCCCTCTAGTCCATGTGTTCTGATGCTTCTGCTAGGACATCTAGCCCTCTTTTCTTTTTCTTTGGTGCTACCACCATCCTTGGTTTCCTTATTAGACATCTGAATTTGAGATTGATCAATGCTCTGCTCAACTTTTTGCACTTTTTCTTCAGTTTCTTGTTTTTCTTTTGCCATAGTCCCAAATGAAGCATGGTGTTATCATGAATAATTTTATCTACTTTTCTCTTTTCCTTGAGTGTTTCATTTCCCTACTTGATATGCCTGTTCAGGACCTCTTGTTTTAAGGACTGAACTTGTGCATCTAGTGGCAGAGTGGTACTCGGACCTGCAGCTGATTTTTCCAATGATTCCAAGTAATCATATACCTTCTGTTGATTGGGATCTATTTCAGGTGTCTTCCTTGGACTGAGCTCAAAATATGGTGGAGGAGGAGGACTGCTCTCTAGCTCTGGCCGAGAAGGACTTTCATCATGTGGAGGACTAGTTTCAATACTTAGTTGAGGACTAGGTGAAGTACGGTCAGCTAGAGTTTTCTCAGGTGTCTCTCCACCCAAGTCAATGAAGTGGGGCCGTTTTATTTGTGTTTTATTCCACTTTCCTTTTAATATGTGGCTTCTCCTCAAAAATGGTGGACTAGTACTCTTTTCTTGTATACTCTGTTTCCCTTTTTCCTTTTTCTTTGCTATAGCAGCCTGAAGATGTACTAATCTTTCTGACAGTGGTTGATAATCCTCCTCTATGGATGGCTCAGGTGATTGGTAGACTTCTTGGATGGTCGTTTTACCTTTATCTTTCCTCTGTTTCTTGTCTTTAGTTCTGTTTTCTTCTTCTTCTTGACCAACTTCTTGAGTTTCTGTAGTAGGGGAGTCTTGGATTAGAGTGCTCTTTTCTCTCCTCCTACTTTTTCTTGGTGTCTTTGGTGTACTACTTTTAGAGGCCTCAGATGGCTCTTGGAAGTAGCTTCTTATCAAGAATTGTTCCCAGGTATCTTTGTTCTTCTTTAGTTGGTCCTCAATGAGAATTTTTATAGGTCCATGATGATATAGATGAGGTTCTATATTGCCTATGTGTTTTTGGGCTGTAATACTCATCTTTTTCAAACTCAACTGCAAGAAATAAGGAAAATTAAGAGTCTATTTCTCTAAGAAATTCATCAGTAGTCTAGCATGGTACATGTACATCGAACCAAAGCGGCCTTCACAAGTGACAAATTTTTGGATAACTAATAGCAAACTAGCCCATTCTTCCTTCAAAACATGAACAGGTATTCCTTTAGTAAACACAGTGGTGTCCATACCTGGGTTTCTTAGCATAATTCTCCATGCCTGTTCATCCACGCCTTTTTTTTTTGAACCATCGCTCACCTTCTTGAGGTAAGCCTGTGGCATTTGCTACTGTTGTTTCGGTCACCGTGAGCTTCAAATCTCCAATCTCCACCATTTGACCAACGAAAGACCATGCAAAATCCTTGGTTACCTCTTTGTTATAGCCTTTGAACTTCTGGATGAAGCGTAACCATTTGGCTTTCCTTAGCAAATCTTTTGCTTGAGGGTAACCCTCTACATAGTTTGGTCCTTCTGGCTCTGCCCTTAGTAATTTTCCCATTCCTTTCTCTGTTTTGAATTTCAACTGAAGATGCAATTGCGTATAAAGATTTAGCAGAGGGAAGGTAGCTCGGTTGTAGGGTTTATGGTAAAATGCAGAGGCTGCAATCGGTAGCAGGTAACGGGAATGCCTCAAATTATGGGCAGAACAGAGGGTAAGCAGTCACAAATAAGTTCACAATTTGAAATGCGTGTATACAAAAGGAAGACCTTTAATGAAATGGTAAGTGAACAGAGTGGAGGTGAGATTTGAATTAACGGCTGCGTACGGGAGATTACACATTTTGATATATGGCTGCGGAAAATGCGGTGGAGAGGAGCCATAAAGGGATTGGTCACATCTCATGAGTGCAGGTGGCAAATGAAAGTGCAGTCAACTTGAGTTTAAACCCGAAAAATCCATCATGAGACCGTTAAGAAATAAATGCATGGTGTGCGGAGTAATATCGTGGGATAGGAGTGGACAATGGAGCTATCATATTGAATCATTGCACATAGTAGAACTTTTTATGGTTTGATAACTATGCAT
>APFE030751232.1:233095-250839 GCA_000404065.3 Pinus taeda | reverse complement strand
CTGGTCAAACTTCTGCGAAACCCTAGCAGCAGAAAATCGTACTACAGCTCAGCCGTACGGTCTGTCCTCTTTGTCCTTCCCAAGTGTGGCTGAAATTCGTCCTCCAGGTAGCTCGTACTCTTTAGGATGAGAGAGGAAGATGTGAGTTGTGTTGTGATGAAATTCTCTCCAACTTTTCCTGTATTTATATCCATCAATGAGGGTGTGTGACACATTTGTTGGGCATGTGAGCCTACATTACAAAACTGGCCGACCTTGCACATATAATTTATTAAGAATAATAAATTCAAAATATAAGTTCTGCTCATCGAATTAAGACTATTTTTATATGGATTTTACACCTCTCAGAAAGAGGAATCCAACAAAAATATTAGCCTCTTAATCTGAGCATCAGAACATGGAGTTTGGACCTAGTTGTCCAAATTTAACACAAACGCTCTAGAACCCTTGGTGGGTTGAGTTACTAGTCTTGGAAGCCTTGGTTGGACAAACGCTTTGGAGCCTGGTGGCAACTGTGGGTTGAGTTACTGGTCCTAGAAGCCAGGTTGGAACAAATGATCTAGAGCCTTGGACAACTTGGATGGAGACTAATCTGGTGATGGTCAGTGATGTCTGACTGTGAGGTGGAATCACTAGTTGAGGGTTGATGTGGTTTTGCCTCTGGAAGCCCTGATTTGGTTTTATTTTGGTTATTCCATGAGATCCCACATTCATGCTTGGAATATGGCACGAGGGTAACTGACTGAAAGAAAGCTTTGGTTTAACCCAGTCTATGGTAGGGTGGTACGTGGAAGTCCACGACTTGGTTGGCATTTTCACATGTTAATAAGAGCTATTTTCTATTGTGATCTATGAGGATATGTATTGATTATGATGATGGAATTGTGGTTGAGGTTCCATGGTTTATATGTTGGTTATTGTTGGTTTAAATGTTGGTTATTAGCTGGTTATATGTTGGTTATATGATGTATATTGTTTATGTCTCTTGACATGTTTGATGAATATGTGATTGGTTATCGAATGCATGACCTAATAAATGTTATTGCAACTAGTATGAGAGGGCATTAGACCTTCTTGACGATTCTCAGATAAGTATGAGACCCCTATTTTTAGATGTGTATTTATGACCTGTAGATTTCATGTTCATCATGTGTTTGGCAGAATGTATATCATGGTTACACTTGGTTAGGTCAAGTCCTTAATTAAGTTTTATGTTAGAGGATTTGTCTTGGTGTCATTTATTGTCTTGAAAAGTCTCATCAAGTTCTAGGTAGTGGTCTAGAGACAAGCCCTGAAAAGTGGCTCACATCTCACGGAAATTGTTTAGTCAATTTAGTATGTCCTAAATTGCTATTTAAAATGTCAATCCGGGAGTCGTAAACTAATGAAGTGAAGTGCACTGTATGTGCAAGATAACCTTTTCCTTAGTCTTTTGTCGTTTTTGAGTTTTTAGTTTGTTTTTGGGTTTATCTTCTGTGGATTCCCTAGTGTGAGATGGCGAAATTGAAAATGAAGTGTGAATGGTAGTGGTGATTTCGACAATGATTTTCCAAACTTAAAAGTTCTCAAAAAGAAAGTTTCCAAACTGTTTGTAATGAAATCAATTCTCAAAAAGAAGTAAATGCACCAAAACAATGAACTAGTGACAATGGCCTAGTATCCTTACTGCTGTATGAAAAAGAAAATAAAATCTGAACTTAAAGAAATTCAAAGACTGAAAGCAAAGCAAACTAAATCACACTACTTCAACCCATACTCTGACCCTTCACCTTTCGACTCAGTCCGGCTATAGGAAGTAATCATAAACAAGCTGAGTATTATGATATCTGAATTGCAGGAAATTAAATTGCATAAAAGGAAACTAAGTTTTAACTACTCATTCATATTTCAACTCCTGAAAATGACATAAGTAATTCAATCTCTAACTTGCAGGAAAGCAAACTAGATCACACTACTTCAAGTAATATTCTGATTCCTTACTAATTGAGTCGCTTGGCTATAGAAAGGAAATCATAAACAGGTAAGTAATATGATGTCTAAATGGCAGAAAAGTAATTAAACAAAACAAAACTTGAAGGAAATGACAATGCTGGAATTAAACTTAATAAATGAAAATCAGCAGAAAGGACAAGATGATCTCATGTCAGTAGCTATCAAAAATATGTAAATTTGCCCGGGCTACCTACAACAACCTGTAAAAGAAACACTGATCATCTTAACAGTTATGAAGAAAACATGAAATATGGACAGTGATGAACATCATAACAGCATAAAATATATACAAGTAATGACTACAGAAAACAGTAAACAAAAGCAAGTAAGAAACTATACAAGCTTTGGTGTACAGGGGCCCTCTGTCACCTCAGCCAGCCAACTACTTAATCACAAATTGGATTTAGGAACGTTGTCTTCTCATATATTGAATTGCAGAAATAAAGCAAAGGAAAGTACAGTACTGTGGGCTAAAACAACAGTTAAAATTACAACTTAAAGACTAACTATCCAGCGTATATCAACGCATTATTTATAAGTGAAAATGCTAGTAACTAATTCCTAGATTTGGTGCTGCCAAGAGACACGTAAATCTCCACGTCCTGAGATTTAGCGTGATGGTCATTGCCGCAGTTGAATCCATGGAGTGGTGGCTGCTTGATTCGGTTCATAGGCTGGTCGACAGTTGTGCCAGTACCTCCAGAAATGAAGGATCATGCCACGCAATCCTTCACGTGGTTAAAATAGACACCGCAAAATTCCTCATTTGGCCCTTCCTTTGACCGTCGTTGACCATGACCGTTTATGAGTGATTTGGCTGATCTGAGAGGACACACTCCATGTACACGTCACCTGCATCCTGCTCATGTGGCCGGTTTCTCCATTGGACACCTGTAGCATAGCTTTTGACAAAATGGCTGTGGAAACTCTAGCTGGTTGTGGAAAGTGACAAGTTTCCACAGCTGTTTGAACAAAAAAATCTAACCAAACAACAGTCAGAAACATAGTTAGGAAACCATTTCATAAGCTCTTTTTAGCCTAATATGCAATGATTTGACAGCTGGGTGGATGAAGTAAATGGAAAAAGAAGGCTAAAAGGGTATATAGGGAAGTGCAGGTTTGGGACTCAACAAGGGTAGATGAAGGTTGGGATGATGTGTTATGGCACCTAGGGTTCACCAAGGATCACTAGGAGAGGGAAAGATGGTTGGGAGAGAGGAAGAAATCCTATGGAAAAACACAGAAACTAAGGCAGATTTAAGGTGAACTTTGGGTGACCTATAGGGAATAGATCAAGGAGAGAATGTGATGGCTGATAGGCTGACCTGTTGTGAGAAGAGATCTGCTGCAAAAGAACTGATAGGCACACAATGAGATCAAGCAAGCAAGGAAATTAATTACATCAGAAAGCAGAATTTTGCATCAAGCTAATCTAAATTATGAGCTATGGAAAGAAATACTGAAAAAATGTTATAATGAAAGAAAGCATGGAAGAAGACTTATTGTAAAGACAGAAATGAGCATGGTGAAAGAGATCTAAAGCAAAGCATTAATCTTGTAACAAATTGCAACACTAGAAATCCTATGAAGAAGGAAAATCTGTGTTTTTGTGGCAGCAAGAGGGTCTTGGCCTCAGTTCATGGTCCGAAAGGGAGGAAACGAGGTCAAGGCACTGTTGTTAGCCTTTTTTATCTTATTTCTATCACTGCTTAACCTGCTATGAAAGCACAAATGGAAACAAACTTCTAAATCACCAAAAGCAACCTATTCTTAACCGAGAAAGAAATTCATCTAACAACAACTAATCCATAAACTGAAACAAAGCATATAAATACAAACAAGAAGAGCTTGGCTGCTTGGATTGGGCCCTAACCTAAGAGCTTCAGCCCTCTGAGGTAACTCAGTGCTAGCTCAAGAAGAATCTCATCTTTATTATCAAAATAGTAATAGGATTACATGAAACTATCACCAAAAGTAAGCTCGAAGTTGAGCAGAGCAAAACTGTAGCAAAAATTCAAAAAAAAATTGACCCTAGTGAGGCCCTAGGCCTCTCTACTTATACAACTGAAGCTCCCAACAACTTCCTTAAAATTAGGGAGGCTTGGCTCCCAAAACTCGAGATAAACATATGTTATCCTCCACTTGCTCGGCTGCCTCCTAGTGCATTGATTTGGTTGTTTGTACTCCGAGCTGCATGAAGGAGAATTCGAAGTGGGGAGTAATAAACGAGGGGGACTGCCTCCTATAAATCCTCTCCTTTGTCTACTTCGAATTATTGTTGCAAATTGTCCATTGAATCTTTGACTTTGTCTTCAAAATTCAACAAAAATTTGCATTAAAAACATATTAGACCTCATGGCATCATAACTAACCAAAATCACTCCATAAGCATAAATATAATAAAAAACATGCAATAAGATAAGAGAATGGTTGATTTAACTATGTTAGGAGGAAAAATGAGCCCATATAATTACCCATTTATGGGGCTCATCATCATCCCCCTACTGAAGGTGTTGCTCATCCTCTGAGCAACTTATTCCATCTCCTCATCTTTGATGGCCCTGGTGGCCTCCCTAACATCCCATGCTTCTGATGTGATCTCCTCTTCTTTGTCATGGAATCCTACCTTTTTTTCTATCTCTTCCCACCGCCTCTGCTCTTCTTCTTCGGTTCTCACTTCTAGCATGCCTAATAGCAGTGGTGGACATAGTTTGAGGCCAATCCAATTGACCTTCAAACTCTACATGGAGTGCTTGTACATCTGCACTCTCCTTAATGCCTCTTTCATCCTTGTTGGAGAGTGATACTCCCTGATCTGCAAACTATGTGGTAAGGAGTTCCACCTCCTCATACAAGCATGCACACAGTCATCTCCAAGTAACCTTTCCATGTCCTCAAAATGTGCAATGGCCTGTGCTTGATCACTTATATATCTAGGGGCAATTTGAGGATTATTTGCAAGCAGGTTATGTGTGCTGATGAGTGCCATGGGATTTGATGGCTCAACTCTGATCATTAAGGGCTCATTTTCTCCTTTATCATCAACTTTCTTATTTCTGCTACCCTTAACTCTTCATGATTCATCCATGAAGCCATGGCCATTAGTTGTAGGTCCCCTAGCCTAGCATTGGGGTACGACACATTCTGTTGTATTTGCCTTATCTTCTGTTGTGCTTTGATCACACAGGTCCATAAACTATCTATAATATTGAAAAGGCATTGTGCCTCTTTGTGCCAAAGTCTTGATTTGAAATTGTAGTCATTGGTCCTTGAGGTATAATCCATAGGATTTTTCTGGTGTTCTACATTGTAGTGCCTCCATGGACCAGTTGGCCATACATGCCAATTGTGTCTTTTTCTCTTGCAGTTGTCTTCTTAGCAATTCATTTTCTGTTTCAAGGTGAGTTCTTGTGATTGCTTCTCTATGTCTGACAACACTTAATTCTCTGCCCATTTCTCTGAGTTGTTTCTCCGTATGGCCAATATCTTCAACTCCCTTGGATTTGGCTATTTGAATCCACCTATGGGTCCTTATTATTTCTTTCTCCAACTCAAAGAATAATGGGATTGCAAATTTTTGTGGAATGATTCTCCCCCCTCAAGAAGATTGTAGTAAGATCCAAGACTATGCTAGGGGTCAGGTTCTTATGCCTCTGTTGCTTCCTCCTTCCCTTGTGGCTGTCCTTCTATCCTTTTTTCAAGTTTTTCAGTCTCCTATAGTCTTGACAGGGTTTCCTGTAGAACATTCTATGCCTCCTGTAGAACTATTTTTGAGTCCTATAGTTCTACTTTTACCTTCCATGTGGGAGATCTAGGAGTCCCCCTTTCATAAGTGATAGGTGCCTTGGAAGGAGATTCTTTTCCTTGGGCAGAGGGTGAATCTTCAATAACAATTGGCACTTTAGAAGAAGGCTGGGGTTTCCCTAATTTGATCCTTGTGCTCTTCCTAGCCCTGAAATACATTGAGGTCTGTCTCTTCCTCTTTTGTTTTGGTTTAATTGGGGTACTGAGGGCAGTGAGAGCAGCTGCTACCTCTCTTTCTAGGGTCTCAAGAGACACTTCTGTATTTTCTGCCCCTTTTTCTCCTCCTTCTGTCTTCTTCTCTATCTCTGTTTATTTTATTTCTCCCTGATCTATTTTGGTTTCTTCTTTGTTCCCTTCTTGTTACTCTTCCTCCTCACTATCAGAAGGACTGATATCATAAGTGAGGGCCTTTATGTCATCTTCTGTTGTCATGTTTCAGAAAATTTCCCATGCTATGGGGATTGTGAATGTATGGAGGCCTTATTGCACTAAAATTTTTATTAACCCATGGTGAGCCAACTGATCTGGACTCCCTGCCATAAACTTAATGCTGGAGTCTATGAGGGACTGTAGGAGGAAATAGGGGATGTTGAGTTTCTAGGGTGTTGGAGTGTCCATGCCATATCTCAGCTCATGAAGGATTCTGAAATGGTAGCCATAGACTATGCTATACCTCCCTTCATAGGAAACATATTTGATGATTTGGTAACTAACCTCATCCCAAGGGAAGGGTATGCTTGTCCTTCGAATGCCATTTTTATCTTCTACAGGATGTTCATTGTTTTGGAAGAAGTTTTTCTTGGCAGCCTATCTAATTGGTTTTTCATCTTTGCTCCAAGGTAGTCCAAGAGGAAGGGTAGTAACCCTAATGATAAATTTTGGGGTTATTTCCATGGAAATACCTCTGAGAGTGATAGTGGCATGGGTTCTTGAGTGAGGGACTAAAGAAACGGCAAATTCCTGAGCAACTTCCTCATCAAACCCTCGAAATTTCTCAAAAAATGTCATCTAATTTTACCTGGTGAATATGGCTACTACTTGGGGATGTTCATGGAGCCTGGTTGAATTAGCGGGCTCATTCCTCATGAATCCTCCTATCATTGTGCTTATGCCCCTTTTGAACACCAAATGTGGAGATGGAGACAAGAATTTCGAAGAAAACAGGAAAACAGAGGGAAACTATGTTTTTTTTTTAAACAGGCAGAATTTTTTTATGTAATTCCTTTGCTTCTATGGATTAAATTCCTCCTTAAAATGATATCATTCCTTGCACATATTGATAATAAAGGTGGGTATGCATGGAACCTACCTCCTCAAGCCAGAAATTGAGCAAAAAACCCGTGTTTTCTCCTTAAAAACAACTCACTGCCCCTCCTGTAGAACTGCCTGTATGTGCTCCTGTAGAACCTGTAAGTGCTCCTGTAGAACGCCGATAGCAGGAGGATGGATGATAGAAAATGAGAATGTTGGTTTCGAAGCTGTGGGGTGACAAGGATCTTGTTGTAGTTAAGTGGATGAGGATAGAATGAAAGAAAAGGTGGTGAGAATGTTTCGAGGAGGAGTACTTATTTCTTCTTTTAGATATTTTTGGTGATGGGGTGAGCTGGCAAAAGGGTATGTTGGCCATATTTGGACTGTTGGTCCCCACCTACCTTGTCATCATGGTTTCTTCCCGCAATCACCCCTCATCATTGCATTTGAGTTTGCAAACCCTCCACTACCTGCCCTTGGGAGCTTTCTTTGAGTTGACTATACACACATGTGGTGACATCTTCGGATGAGTGTAGTCAATCGGATGAAGGTGGCCAAGTTAACTGGCCACCTTTTCTCGTTCAACCCCATCCATCTTGTTTGCTTATGCATATCTTTCAATTACACAAATGCAACAGAGGAGCAGGCTAGTTACTTACCTTTGAGTCGAATGTACATGCTATGAGGTATTTTGACTCCTTTTACTGTTGCATGCTTGTTTTTCCTTTGCTGCATGCTCTTTGCTGTCTGATGTGTAATTTGTCTTGTGCAAGTATCCTCTAGCTAGATCTAAGCTTCAAATGTCTCCTTCAATCCCATGATTGCAGTTCTTTTGTTGTTGTGGCTTGATTTTAATGGGATCAACTACTATATGAATTCCTATAGGAGCTCTTGTAGCTGCTTCTCCTTTTGAAATTGTAGCCTATTTATAAGATGGGAGTTGCGAGGACAATGCCAGAGATACCGATGGAGATGGAGAGGTACAAGTAAGCTGTAGGTGAGATTTGAGGTGCTGCTTCCTCTCTTATTTTTGTTTTTTCTCTTTCTACTAAAAACTGGATTTCTGTGTTTTTCTGTGACAAGAAGGGAAAAAAATGATGATGATGATGTGATGCAGGTGTGGAATGGATGACAAGGAAGGTTGAAAGTTGTAGGAGGGTTAACATGTTGTTCATAAAGTTTCCCAACCCCCCAAACTTCTTTTTGGAACCATTTCGGGCTTTTTGTAATTCCTACAGGAGCCTCTTGTAGAAAACACAGGGCCTCCTATAGAACACATAATTTCTGAAAAAAAAAGCACAGTGAGGTTGAAGAAAGGTCAGAAATGAGGGAGAAGAGTGTGGATGAGATGAAATAGGTGCTGGTGTGAGTATCAGGGCTCTGTGGCATCTTATCTTGCTCCCTGTGGTCCTCTTGCAAACCTGCAATGCACATTAAAATTCAATTTTCTTTTACTATTTTTTTTTTTTTGAAAACAACTAGGGTGCCTCAAGGAGGTTTTCATCCTAATTGCCTGCCCTGGGCGCCTCCAAGGGAGGTTTTCACCTAGGGATCTTATTCTCTTTTTTTTGGCATCACTAGGCCACCTCAAAAGAGGTTCTCAACCCAATGATGGGACTCAAGCGCCTCATGGAGGTTTTCACTTGAGTCCTTATTTTTTTATTTCTATTTTCTGTTTTTTCAGTGAGTGGGTGAAGTGGAGGCTAAGACATGCTCCACTACCATCACTGTCTTATTCAGACCTTCAATGAACTCTCGCTTGGAGAGGGGCTTCTTGTAAATTTTCAACCTATGTCCATTGACAAGCATGGGGATGGCTTCCTCATCAATGGTTATGATCAAAACTAAACCATTGTCATTGCATTTTTCCATAATGTAGGGTCCCAGCCATCTTGCCCTCAGCTTGCCTTTGAAGTCTTTATACCTCGAATCATAGAGTAGTGCCTAGTCTCCCTCTTGGAATTTGTTCTCCTTGATGTTTTTTTCATGCCATATCTTCCTCTGAAGCTGAACTACCTCTGTGTGGAGAAGGGCCTATAATCTTTGTTCATTCAATCGATTGAGCTAGAGTAATCTTTCCTTTTGTACATGGCTAAGGTATAGGTCCAACTAAGCTATCATCCTTAGTGAATTGAATTCAAATTCTATTGACAGTAAAGCCTTCTTCCCATAGACCAATTCATAAGGTGTGAACCCTGTGGTGGTCTTCCATGTTGTGTTGTAGGCCTAGGTGGCCTCAACTAATCTGTCTACCTGATATTTTATGTTGCGGCTCACTACCTTGGTCAGAATTCCTTCCAAAGCTCTATTAGTGACTTCCATCTACCCATTGGCTTGTGGATGGTAGGAGTGGAAGTCCTGTGCTTGCTTTTATGATGTGTGAGCAGGTCTTCAATCAAATTGGAAGTGAATTGTCCGCCTTGATTTGTGACCAATTCTCTTGGATACCTGAACTTGTAGAATATGTTTTCTCTCCAAAACTCAGCTACTATTTCCTCTATTGTTGCTTTGATTGCTTTTGTTTCTGCCCACTTTGTCAGGTAAGTAGCGCACATAATGATGTATTGCTTCTGATTTGAAGGAGAGTTGATAGGACCCACAAAGTCCATGCCCCACTTCTCAAATGGCTCAAAGGTAACTTGAGGTTGCATGGGCATCTCATCCTTTGGAGTAGGTTTCCCCATCCTTTGACACTGATCACATTGGTTGGTGTATCTCCTCACATCTTAATGAAGAGTGGGCCAATAATAGCCTGCTTGCAAGATTTTGAAGGCATATCTCTTCGCTGCAAAGTGACCTCCATAAGGCTCATCATGATAGGTCAGGAGGATGTCAAAAACTTCCTCCTCCCTGACACATCTTCTCAAGATCTGATTTGGGCCAAGTTTGAAGAGATTACCTGCAATCCAGGTGAAAGGGGTGCTTTTCCTCACTATCTTGCTCTTCTCCTTTGAGGACAGGTGTGGTGGGAACTGTGGTGAAACCAAGTAGTTTGCTATATCAGCAAACCGTGGAGAGAGTACCGAGATAACAAATAGGTGTTCATCTGGAATTTGATCATCCACCATTCCTTCTTCACCTGCAGGCAAATTTACTCTAGATAAAAAGTCAGCAACAACATTTTCTTTACCAGGCTTATCAACAATGGTCAAATCAAAGTGCTGCAGTAAAAGAAACCATCTAATAATGCGAGCATTTACATCCAGTTTGTTCATTAAATATATAATTGCATCATGATTAGTGTGCATGAAGGTTTTATAGCCTGCGATATAATGTCTAAATTTGTTTAAAGAATGCACAACAACCAGGAGTTCCTTCTCAGTCACTGTGTAATTTAACTTAACCTTTGACAAATTTTTGCTTATAAAGTATATGGCATAAGGTAACTTTTCATCAATTTGTCCTAAGGCTACTCCTATTGCTTTGTTCGAGGCATCTGTGTGAATGTGGAAAGGTAGGGCCCAGTTTGGGCCTCTCAAAATTGGGGCAATCACAAGTTTACTCTTCAAGGTATCTAAGGCTTCTTGACAGTTTTCCGACCAAATAAATTCGACATCTTTACCTAAAAGACCAAACAATGAAGAGGCTAGCTTGCTGAAATCTTTTATGAATCTTTGGGAATACCCAGCTAAGCCTAGGAAACTTTTGACATCTCTCACCTTTTGAGGAGGTGGGACCCTTTGGATGGTAGCAATTTTGTTGGGGCCCACCTGTAACCCTTGTTGAGATATTGCATGACCTAAATGGTCCCTTCAGTCACAAAAAATTCACATTTTTTCAGACTGAGGGACAAATTCATCTCAATACACTTGTCCAAAACTTTTCCTAGGTTAGATAAAGCTTCCTGAAAGTCAAAACCATAAGGAGTAAAATCATCCATATATATTTCCACTGCATCATGAACCAGTTCAGAAAATATACTCAATACTGCTCTCTGGAGAGTGGCTGGAGCGTTACACAAACCAAAAGGAAGGACTCGGTATGCAAAGGTACCCCAAGGACAAGTGAAAGTGGTCTTATCTTGGTCTTCCACGCTGATTTGAATCTGATTGTACTCGCTAAACCCATCTAGGAAGGAGAAAAACTTCTTCACCGCCAAACCATCTAACACTTGATCTATGAAAGGTAAAGGAAAATGGTCATTTTTAGTGGCTTTGTTCTATTCCTAATAGTAGACACAGATTCTCCACTTACCATTTTCCTTTGGCACTAGCACCAAAGGAGAGACCCATTCACTGTCAGAGATGGGGTAGATGAATCCTGCATCAAGTAATTTTTGCAACTCTTCCTTAATAATGTCTTTAAGTGTTGGATTCATCCTCTTTTGAGGCTACCTGACTGTTTTGCAATCTTCCTTAATATATATATAATGACTACATACTAAAGGGTGCACTCCGTTCATCTCCTTATAACTCCAGACGAAGGAATCTAAATGTTTTCTCAAAAAGCTGCACAGTTCCTTCTCCTGGGAAGTGGATAGGGATGGATTGATTTTCAAGGTTCTTTCTGGGCTGAACTCTATATTCTTAACATGGAGAGAGGTCGGGTCGACCACATAGAGATCAGTTAAGGGGTTGTTTTGGGTTTCTTTCACTATGTCCTCTAATGATAAGATAATGGGGGGTGGATTCTGAATTACATTTTCAATGATATCATCCTCATCTTGTGGTTTCCCCCCCATGGTGGTTTCTAATGCACAAAGTGGTGCAGAATAGACTTCATCCTCATCCTCCTCCTCCAACCAGAGAGGTAGATCATGTTCTAGCAAGGGTTGGGTAGGAGGGTATAAGATTAACTGTTTGGACATATGCTCGTTCTTAATGGTCATGTTCCCAGCTTGACAACTGATGTAGGCATCGGAAGTAGCCAACCAGGGTCTTCCTAGGATGAGAGGATACCCAATGAGCTTTGCCTTTGGCTGGAGAACTAAGAAATCAACAGGGTACTCCCAAGAATCAATGGAGACCATCACATCTTTCACAATCCCTTTAGGGATCACAATGGAGTGGTCTGCTAGCTGCAGTACTGTCATGGTCTTCCTCAAGGAGCCCTAAAGGTTAAATTTGAGCATTGTGTCATTTATCATCACATTAGTGGAAACTCATAGATCAATAAAGGTATGTGGGATCATCGTGCCATTGATGTGAACATCAACTATTGGGCTTCCAGGGTCCATATATTTCAGACAGATTACCTGTTCCAACACCAGGTCGGATAGTTGTCCTATGAAATTGATGGTTGGGGCATCTCTCTTGCACCTTCTTGAATGCCTAAAGCACTTCTCTTTGATCGACTTATTGTATATAGGCACATCTTTTATGGCTTGGAGAAGTGGTATCTTCACACATAACTGTTTCAATTCTCCCAAAACTTCATCTTCTTCTGGGGTAGGCTGTGTTGTCCCGGATAGTCTCTCAGGAAAGGGTGGAATTGCTTTAGGTTCACTGTCCTCTTTATCTTCCTCAACCTCCCTAGGTGGAGGCTAGCTATCTGGGAGAACCTTCCCAGATCATAGGTTAATCTCCTGAATCTCCACAGCGTATGTTGGGCATGATGGTTCCCCACTATATACTTGCTAAGCCTATCTATTGTTTGGGTTCGTGTTCGTCTGGGTAGGCATTTGGGGTTGCCTTGGTGGAGCAAGATGCAATGGTTGTGGTTGAGCAGCTGGGGGAGGAAAAAGAGCGGGAGGAGAGTTGTATTAGGGCCTCCACCCTTGATGTAATGCATTCCATTGATGTTGCGACTAAGCATAATATTGAAATGAATGAGCGGCTGGTTGGGCATGATATTAAGATGGAAAGGACCAAGGAGGAGGTGTGGACCAGGAAGGATGAGAAGGGAGTCGCCAAGAAGGTATGGAAGTGACTTTATTGGGGTTGTAGTATGCCTGAGATGTCCCTTGCATCCCCTGTGGGTATGGTCTAGGTCCATGCAGTTTCCTTTGGTTCATGAAATTGAGTGGTTTAGTGGCTCCTTCAACCACTTGGTATATAGCTTTAAGTCTGGGCAAGGAAGGTCACTTATCTATATAATGATCTTCTTCACAGACTAAAAAAATCTCTATAGAGTTCAATGGACATTCGTTCCTAGGATGCCTCTTGGTGCATCTAGGACAAAATATGGCCAAAGCCCTCTCTGCTTCCTCTTGTTTTCTTTTGATATGAAAGGTATCCATTTGCATGACAAGAGTCTGCAACATCTCACTTTTGAAATCTTCCAGCATGTTTCCAAGTTCACCTTTGATGGATGAATTGGAAGAGGAGGTACTGGCTATGGGTTGACTCCCCCTACCTCTCTTTCTGGCTGCTCTAGAATGGTTTCTAAAAACAGTCTTTATGTCCTCATAAGGTAGTTGGTAGATGTTTCCCCCGACTAGTAGATGGAAGGTGTCTAGAAGGTCTTCCAGAATTCCCCTGAGTAGGACCAACTTTAGAGATTCAGGGTCAAGTGTATTCTTGGCCCTTTTGTAACTGAGCTGGAACCTTTCTTCATAATCTTCCAAGGATTCATCACTTCCCATGGTCATTCGAAAGATTTCTTATTTGGTATCTTTTGACCTACAATAGTCACGATATTTGTTATTAAAGGCCTGCTGCATCTGAGCCCAAGTCGTAATGCTATTACCAGGTAACCCCATGAACCAACACAATATTGCATCCTTGAGAGTAGAGGGAATAGTTTCAACTTTTGCTCATCTTTTGCATAGTCATAGGTTCGACAGATGACAACAAACTCAAATAAGAAGGTGTCAGGATCTTCTGTAGTCAAACCATGGAAGTGAGGTAAGGCTGAAGGACTTACATTCTTCATTTTGGTGTCTCCATTGGTCTCCTGAATGGGAAAGGTACCCTCTATTCTCTCTCCATTTCCCCTAGCATTTCTGTTTTCAGCCATTGGCTCAGGAGGGATGTTTTCTTTCTCTTCTTCCCATATAGGTTCTTCAAATATCTTTGGTTGTTCACCTAAAGGTTCTTCTTGATCATTACCACCGAAGAAGAGAGAAGGTTGGCTGTGTGATGTAGTGGGGGTGTTGGGCAAGAATTTTCCTGAATTATCTCTATTCCTATGAGGCATGAAAGGAAATCTTTTTGGTTGGTTTTTGTTTTTTCTCTGATTGTACCTACAAAAATGAAATGGATTGAACAATACAAATTGCAACTAACTTAAATGAACTTTGTTGAAATGAAATTTGCATAATTGAAAAGGAAAGCAAGGAAATGTAGAAACTGAAAGAAACAACTATTCTACTTTTGCTGAAATGAAATTTGCAGAATTGGAAAGGAAAGCAAGGAAATGCAGAAATTGAAAGAAACAACTATTCTACTTTTGTTGAAATAAACTACTTAGCATAATGTTGCGATAGAAAATAGAAGAAAGCAATAATCACAAAATACTCTGACGCTTTCCTGGCAATAGCGTCAAAAAGTGGTGAGCACCAGTATTGCAGCAATAATGCTGCAACTCCTGGGCTACCTACTTTACTCTTATCAACCCGGTAGTTTGTAACAAACTTGGAAGAGACCGTGCTATATGCACAAGTACTGGTTCTTACTGCAGGCTGTCACTTGATCAGCTGGTGCAAGATCACTAGGAGCTCAAAGCTAACTTCTATGGATTCCAGTAGAAGCTCTATATGTGATGAAAGAAAGGAAAGCTTACTCTACAGAGGCTACTCTACTTGCAGAAAGGAAAAAGACTGAAATTTAAAGTAAACCTAGCAAACCCTACTTAACCAGCTAATCCTACATTTGCAGAAAGCACTATGAAAACCATGAAATGAATGCCATTACCTACTCAAGGAAGTAAACAACATCTACTCAAGTTATTCCAAGAAATAAAGGAGCAAAAAACATCTTTTTGGATTTTTATATATTTTTATGTGAATTTGACATGCATGTATTTTATTGTGTGTGAAGGTGGAAGCGAATAGGTGATGTTGAAGGGCGACTTCAAGGTTTCAAGAGGTGTAGGATGGTGTACATGGGTCCTAGGAGGCCTCGGGTGGCCTTTTGAAGGCTTTTCCCATGCTCATCTTTCAAAAGAAAGCCTATAGGAAAATCTACCGGAGGACACAAGGGATCTACAAGAGGTCTACAGGAGGATATTGAGAGCAGTTTTGAAGGTTTTGAAGGTGTGAGACTCAGTGGAAAGGGTAGATGAAGGTTGGGATGATGTGTTAGGGCACCTAGGGTTCACCAAGGATCACTAGGAGAGGGAAAGATGGTTGGGAGAGAGGAAGAAATCCTATGGAAAAACGTAGAAAACCAAGGCAGATTTTAGGTGAACTTTGGGCGATGTGTAGGGCATAGATTAGGGAGAAAATGTGATGGCTAATAGGCTAACTTGTTGTGAGAAAAGATCTGCTGCAAAAGAAATGACATGCACACAATGAGATCAAGCAAGCAAGGAAATTAAGTACATCAAAAAGCATAATTTTGCATCAAGGTAATCTAAATTATGAGCTATGGAAAGAAATACTGAAAAATGCTATAATGAGAGAAAACATGGAAGAAGACTTATTGTAAAGATAGAAATGAGCATGGTGAAAGAGATCTAAAACAAAGCATTAATCTTCTAAAAAACTACAACACTAGAAATACTATGGAGAAAGAAAATCTATGATTTTGTGGCAGCAAGAGGGCCTTGGTCTCAGTTCATGGTACCAAAGGGAGGAAACGAGGTCAAGGCACTGTTGCTGGCCTTTTGTATCTTATTTCTATCACTACTTAACTTGCTATGAAAACACAAATGGAAACAACCTTCTAAATCACCAAAAGCAACCTATTCTTACCCAAGAAAGAAATTCATCTAACAACAACTAAACCATAAACTGAAACAAAACATATAAATACAAACAAAAGGACCTTGGCTACTTGGATTGGGCCCTAATCCAAGATATTCAGCCCTCTAAGGTAAATCAGTGCTAGCTCAAGAAGAATCTCATCTTTATTGTCCAAATAGTAATAGGATTACATGAAACTGTCACCAAAAGTAAGCTCGAAGTTGAGCAGAGCAAAACTGTAGCAAAAATTCAACAAAAATTTGACCCTATTGAGGCCTTAGGCCTCTCTACTTATATAACTGAAGCTCCCAATAGCTTCCTTAAAATCAGGGAGGCTTGGCTCTCAAAACTCAAGATACACATAAGTTATCCTCCACTTGCTCGGCTGCCTCCTAGTGCATTGACTTGACTGTTTGTACTCTGAGCTGCATGAAGGAGAATTCGAAGTGGGGAGTAATAAATGAGGGGGATTCCCTGTTATGAAACTAGCTCACAAAAGATAGAAAATATAGATCAATGCCTTAGAATTCATCCTCTTTGAGGAGGCAACCTCCTTTACATTACATAAATGAACAATTCTTGGATGATACAAATGACAAAACCTCCTTTCTATATATAAGAGTCTAAGGGGTCATAATATAATCAGAGCCAACATAACAATAATAATGTAAGGACACAATAATAACAATAGTGGGTTTCTATGGGGCACAATAATAACAATATGGGGACTACATGGGTACACCAATATAATAAGGGGGTTGTACTAATAACAATAAGGGGTTACACTAGTAATATAGGGGCCTAACATGCCCATATCCTTCAAAAAGTGTTGTCCTGAATGCTTGAGTAGTTCTTGATGCTTTTGTATAAAATTGTTGTCCTTCCATGTGAAATATTCAATAGGTAAGTTCTTCCACTTTATGAGATGCTTTGAAATTGATCGATTTCTTGGCCGTCGACTTCTCGGTTCTGTAAATGCTTCATGTTCCAATATGCTTTTTCCTTCCTTGTCAAGTTCTAGAAATATTGTTGGAACTGGGATATTCGACAACTTTTGAATGAGTTCCCACCATACTTCGCCATTCGTCCATTCATACCTTCCTTTGTTTATCAAATTTAGTTGGATAATTGTACCAACCTCTACCATTTCTGCAACCATATGTTCAATTTCACTCCTTTGGGCATATGGATATCTATAAGGCTTGAAGTTTGGAGGAACACATCCTGGAATAAAATGAATAGCATGATCATGATCACAAATACATGGGAGACCTTTGGGATTCTCAAATACCTTGGAATTGTTGTCCAAGACTTTTTGGAGATCTGGAGAAATAGATGATTTAGATGTGCGAACAGTTAGCAAACATAATTGTGCAATTATGCCTCGTTATTCTTTCTTTAGAAGCTTTATCATTCCGTCAAAGTTGATTATCTTTCCTAGTTTCCCCGTGATACCCCTTAATTCAAATTCCTTTGCTTCCAAAGAAAATATCATAAAAAGTTCTTGAAAATTAAAAGCTGTTGTACCAAGGATTGTAGCCATTAGACTCCTAGTACAACATCAACACCACCCATTGGAACAAAAAACATTGGGCTATTCAATAAATATCCTCCCATGGATAGCTTGATATTGTGACACTTTCTAGAGAAATTTATGGTTCCTCCACTTACAAGCGTCACTTGAAACTTTGGTGCTGGATCTATGAAGCAATTCAAGTCCTTGGCTATCTTACAATTAATAAAATTTTGGGTACTACCTGAATCAATCAACACTATTACCTTTTTCTTCTTCATATGTCTTTCTATCTTCATAGTTTGAGGAGTGGTAATTCTGATGAATGCATTACAAGATATGGTTGGATTCATTTCTTCTTTCTCTGGGGTTGGTTCCTGGTGAGTATCCTTTTCTTTT